>ONZH01012794.1:0-31498 GCA_900303285.1 Rhinella marina
GCAGCCGCCCCAGAGCCAGACCCTCAATTTAGAAGGTCCGGTCCTGCGGGTACCCGGCTCTTCCCGGCACCCCTGGTGGTGGTGGGTGCCGAGGTAATAGATGTTGGGGTTAGTGCTGGCCTGCCATACCGGCAAGCACTAAGCCCAGTATTAGTAATCAGGGCCGTCTGTAGATAGCCGTAATTACTAAAACTGTAGCATTGTAAAAAAAAAAAAACACACACACCAGTATAAAACATTTTATTGAAATAAACACTCCCCCAGACCCCTGTTTGACCATTTTATTAAAAAAAAAAAAAGCTGGTCCGACGTAGTCCACCGAATCCGACGTAGTCCTCTGCATTCACGACCCTGAAAAATAGAAAACAAACACACAAACACAGACCACTTACCTCTTCCTGCAGTGGGATAATACACACAGCGATGTCACTGTACAGGGATAATAAACACAGTGATGTCACCGTACAGGGATAATAAACACAGTGATGTCACTGTACAGGGATAATAATCCTCAGATCAGCATCTTGTGCCCACATCAGACCTCAGATCAGCGTCTTGTGCCCCCATCAGACCTCAGATCAACACAATGTGCCCCCATGTGCCCCCATCAGAGCTCAGATCAACACAATGTGCCCCCATCAGACCTCAGAACAGCCCACTATGCCCCCATCAGACCTCAGAACAGCCCACTATGCCCCCATCAGACCTCAGAACAGCCCAATGTGCCCCCATCAGACCTCAGAACAGCCCACTATGCCCCCATCAGACCTCAGGACAGCCCAATGTGCCTCCATCAGACCTCATATCAGCCCATAGTGTCCCCCTCAGACCTCAGATCAGCCTAGAGTACCCCCCTCAGACCTCAGATCAGCCCAGAGTGCCCCTCAGACCTCAGATCAGCCCAGAGTGCCCCCCTCAGACCTCAGATCAGCCCAGAGTGCCCCCCTCAGACCTCAGATCAGCCCAGAGTGCCCCCCTCAGACCTCAGATCAGCCCAGAGTGCCCCCCTCAGACCTCAGATCAGCCCAGAGTGCCCCCCGCAGACCTCAGATCAGCCCAGAGTGCCCCCCGCCAGACCTCAGATCAGCCCAGAGTGCCCCATGAGACCTCAGATCAGCCCAGAGTGCCCCATGAGACCTCAGATCAGCCCAGAGTGCCCCATGAGACCTCAGATCAGCCCAGAGTGCCCCCATCAGACCTCAGATCAGCCCAGAGTGCCCCCCTCAGACCTCAGATCAGCCCAGAGTGGCCCATCAGACCTCAGATCAGCCCAGAGTGCCCCCCCTCAGACCTCAGATCAGCCCAGAGTGCCCCCCTCAGAACTCAGATCAGCCCAGAGTGCCCCCATCAGACCTCAGATCAGCCCACCCAGCCACTTTAAAAAAGCATACTTACCTGTTCTGGCCGCCGCTGTCCTCAGGCTCCCCGCTCCACTGTCTTCCCTGCCGGCGCGCACTATGACTTGACGCTGCGTCAGGTCATAGTGCGCGACGGCAGGGAAGACAGTGGAGCGCGGAACCTGAGGACAGCAGCGGCCAGAACAGGTAAGTATGCTTTTTTAAAGGGGGGCCCGGGCGACACGGATATTCACGAGTCCGCGCTGGCTCGTGATGCCGTGCCGAGCCGAAGCAGGCAATATTCGAGCAATATTTTTTTTCAAGTTTGCATTAAATGGGAATAGATAACATTCAGTGGTTGATATTTTTTCAAATCAAATTAATTATACTGTACTAGACATTTCTTTTAATCCATTCAGTGGTGTCCAAGAAGTCAGTGCAGCTTGAAAAATCAGTTCTTCAATGCCTATTGCATGGAGGAGCTAATAATCAAGACTCTGTTTGAAAAGCCATTGAACACTGAGAAATAGACAAGTATACTGCTGTATATTTTTATACAATCTCCATTTCCCAATTAGGCAATTCTTTTTTTATTTGATTAACTTTAATCTTTATATAACATCCACATGACTGTCTCGTAAAGAAAACTAATTTGATAAGTAAACATTTTTATTTTCATATTTGGTAAACTGATTCTTTATCATTATATAAAGACCTTGAGGAACAGTGTAGAATAAGTCTGTGATGCAAGATTAGACAATGGATTCCGGTAACTATAAGCTCTATCATGAACATGACTTTAATTCCAGATCATTTTTGGATAATTACTTTTTAGATAGCCCACAAATGACCTTTACAGATGATACCCTGGTATTTCCAATTGAGAATCTTAAAAAAACATTTGCAGAAGGTATGTATTGTTCTGTGATAATTCTTGCTTTCTCATACTTTTAATGTATTACTATTTTCATCCTTACATCCTACATGTTAACAGAATTTCACTATCAAAATCACATTTTGCCTGACTCAATACCCACTCAACAACCTGGACTGGTAAGGGAAAAAGAGAAGGAAAACATCTTTCATGTGTTTATATAAATTGACTTTAATCAATTCTAAGTAATTAAATGCTAATTTGACCAACTCATTTTGTGAGATGAGGGAGATCAGGAGGGTGAACCATATTGTCCCTCTGAAATTAAGTACAGAGAGCACAGTAAAGCTTTGGGCGTTGAATATAATGAAGGGTATGATAGATTGATTATTTCCCATAATTTGTAGAACTATTGAAAACTTGTTGAAGATGATACCCTAAAATTTCAATTGTGTTTGAAATTGCTTAAATTATGTACCAGTTTGTGTTTCGAGCTACTGTATTTCCTGACCTCTCTGAACTTTTTTGTTTTTTTTAATTTCCACAATCCTGCAATCAATGACAGATATCTATTATTAAAACAAAATGCACCAACTATCCTTTTCACATACAACTAACAGGAGCATATCATCTAAGAAGCAACTTTGCCTCAGTTGACACTCTGCTAAGACTACAGGGGCCACAGCTTAGCCCCCAGCCCTGCACTCCTGCACATGTAAATCTTTGGGATTAATTGTACATAGGGGTTTTGTTGTGATTTTGCAGAAATTTGATACAAAACCTACCATAGAAATGCAATGTACAATAATTCCTATGCATAACAGTGTACAGAAAGGGTAAGGGAGATCACATATGCAAGTCCAAAGGTCCTTAGATGTCCAAAAGAATCCACAGTAGAGAGCATGGAGAAGCTGCATCAGAGTGAGTATATAGGTATGTGTCTGTCTATCTCTCTCTGTGTATCTGTCTGAGTGTCTTAGTGTGTATGCTTATCTGTTTTCTATCTGTTCTTATTCTGTATATACTGTACCCATAAAAAGAAATGGAAAACTAAATCAGCTCACCACATATCTCCTGTTCCTGAGCTCATGGGATGGTGCATGGTAAAAACTGCTTCGTCTGCAGTATTTTCGTGAAAGAAAAAGATCTTGTCCAGCATTGCATTTGTAAAATCTTCATTTTAAAAGCAGAGACATACATGGAAGAAGTTCAGCCAAGCTGTCCTTCATCGTGGCACAATGGAAGTGAAATGTAATACTCAATTTAAAAGGTTACAAAAGAACCCACAACCACTTTCCTCCACTGGATTGTCTTCTGTAGCTAATCGGTAACCTACTCCACACTTTATCAAGTTTCAGTCGGTCATTTATATCTATTATATCTGGTAAGATGAGGATTGGGTTAGCTATCAGATGCAGAAGACAATCAAGTGCGAGGAAGGGGTTGGTGGGGATATGCCATCATGACAGACATATTGCAACTGTCCAAAATGTGTTGGTTGTACCCAGTGCTGGACCATTCCTTTTCTTTCATATACAGTACCAGCACAATAACATAGTAACATACGCTTTTCTTGAACTAGGTCAAGTGGTCTCTTCTGACTGACTTCGGGAAGTGTTGCTCTTGTAGCTTTGGATTTGATGCAACATTCACACTTAACATTAACTAGACAAGGGAATACTGTTAGATCCTTTGTCAGATTCCTCTTTAGTAGTTCCTGTATGCCTTCTGGGTGTCTGTGACCTAAGCGCTTGTGCCAGATGTGTATGGTATACAGTCATTGTGCTTATGTGTGCATAGTCTCACCTTTTCCTTCACTGTGTTGAGGTGATACAGAAGATCATCCAGCTTGGCACCTTCTATTGTCTGCTTGCCGTCCAGGATAGAACACTTGTCACCTTGGAATTTTACAGTCAGTCCTTTGGCTGTTAGACGCTTCACAGATAAGAGTCCCCCATCTAAATTAGGAACATAAAACACATATTTCACTGGTATGGCTAAATTGTGTGCCACATCATCAGGGCATAGGGTTCCATGCCCATATCCTTCTGCATGTATTTTACTTCCATCTGCAAGGTAAATAGTTTCTTTGTTATTCAGATAAAGTTCTGTGAAAAAAACCTCTATCATTCATCATGTGACTGGTTGCTCCCGAGTCGATGCACCAGCCTTGACATTTATGGTTGCCTGTCACTTTAAATGTGGCATTCCAGTTTCCTTCCCATTGATCAGAGATTGTGGCTTTGACCTTTTGTTTGGTATAAGAGGGGCGCTGTCTCATTTGCTCTGCTTTCCATATAGTACAGTCTTTATTTATGTGTCCCTGTTTGTGGCATCTAAAACACGCCCTGGTCTCCTTCCTGTGTAACCTTGCGTCTGTAGCTTTAAGAGCGGTTTTGGTATCGGTTTCTGTGGAGTCATGTACTAATTCCTTTCTTCTCTGATACTCATCTATGAGCCTGGTTTTTACAAATGCTAGTGTCAGATCTGTCTCAGGCCGTGTCTCCAGTGCATTGATCAGTGCAGTATATGTGTCAGGTAAACTGCACAACAACATGGCTGCGGCGTGACTGTCTGTTATATTCTCCCCGATTGATCTGAGTTGTGCAATCACTTCCAGCATGGCGTTCATATGCTCTTGAATGTCCTGTTCTCTGCTAAGCCCGATTTTGTAAAGTTTCCGCAGCAGAAACATTTTGCTGTTTAAGCTGGATCTTTCATGCAGTCTTTTCAGTACATCCCACTTGCCTTTCGCTGTGCCCTCATGGTGTATGTGAATAAGCTGATCATCCTCCACTAATAAACTTATGGTGGCCCATGCCTGTATGTTTTTCTTGTCCCGGTCCTAATCAATGTCCTGTGGCCTCTCTGTAGTGGTAACCTCCTACAAGTCATCTCTAGATAATAGCATTTCCTCTTTAAACTTCCATAGCTGATAATTGTCATTGTTCCGCTTGGCCACTGAGAGTTTAACCTCTGAGTTTCCGGCTATTCTCCCTCCTTTATATATGAACAGTCTTACTTGTCTACAGGAGATGTCTCTGGAAAGCTTCCTTATGTCGATCGCATCAGCCACACTGTCTCCCGTTCGGGGCTTTGTTCTGCCTGGGCCGCGCCCGGTCACTGGGCCCATAACCTGTTGCAGAGTATGGTTGCTGGGTGCAGCAGAGTCAGTTTTGATCAGACAGTGTGGAGTAACAGGAACTGGGTTTATTGGAACATGCATGCAATAACTGAAGGTCACCTTACATGGTGAATGGCACAGACAGGAAAAAGAAATCAGTGATTTCACCTTAATGTACAAGAAATACAACACATCATAGAAATACATAAAGAGACTATAAGTGAAGCATTAGTAACAGCGACATCAAGTGTTATAACAATAAACTGCAGTGAATCCAGCAGAAGTCACTCCAGCAATAGATCAAGCTGTAAGCTGTTTTATCTCCAACAAGTTTATAAGGCCGAAAAAAGACATCTATACATCCAGTTCGGCCTGTTATCCTGCAAGTTGATCTAGAGGAAGACAAAAAAACCCTGTGAGGTAGAAGCCAATTTTCCTTACTTAGGGAAAAAAATTCCTTCCTGACTCCAATCAGGCAATCAGAATAACTCGCTGGATCAACGACCCATCTCTAGTACCTATAAACTATAATATTATTATACTCCAGAAATACATCCAGGCCCCTCTTGAACTCTTTTACTGAACTCACCATCACCACCTCCTCAGGCAGAGAGTTCCACAGTCTCACTGCTTTTATTGTAAAAAATCCTCTTCAATGTTTGTGTACAAACCTTCTTTCCTCCAGACGCGGAATATATACCCTCGTCCTGGGGATAAATAGATGATGAGAGAGATCTCTGTGCTGACCCCTGATATATTTATACATAGTTATTAGATCTCCCCTCAGTCGTCTTTTTTCTAAAGTAAATAACCCTAATTTTGATAATCTTTCAGGGTACTGTAGTCCTCCCATTCCAGTTATTACTTTAGCTGCCCTCCTCTGAACCTTCTCCAGCTCTGCTATGTCTGTTTTGTTCACAGGAGCCCAGAACTGTACACAGTACTCCATGTGTGGTCTGACTAGTGATGTGTAAAGTGTCAAGACTATGTTCTCATCACGGGCATCCATGCCCCTTTTGATGCAACCCATTATCTTTATTGGCTTTGGCAGCAGCTTAGTTTGCTGTTCACTAAAATTCCTAGTTCCTTTCCCATTTCAGTGTTACTCAGTGTTTTACCATTTAGTATGTACTGGTGACTTGAATTATTCCTTCCCATATGTATAACCTTACATTTGTCAGTGTTAAACCTCATCTGCCTCTTCTCTGCCCAGGCCTCCAATCTATCCAGGTCCATTTGTAGCAGTGTATTGTCCTCTTCTGTGTTAATTACTTTACATAGTTTATTGTCATCTGCAAAAATTGATATTTTACTGTAGAAGCCTTCTACAAGATGATTAACAAATATATTGAAGGCAACAGGGCCTAATACTGACCCCTGTGGTACCCCACTAGTGACAGTGACCCAATCTGAGTGTGTACCGTTAATAACCACCCTCTGTTTTCTATCACTGAGCCAGTTACTTACCCACATACAGACATTTTCTCTGAGTCCAAGCATTCTCATTTTAGATATTAACCTTTTATATGGTACAGTGTCAAATGCTTTGGAGAAGTCCAGATATACGACATCCATTGATTTGCCATGGTCAAGTCTAGAACTTACCTCCTCATAGAAACTGATTAAATTAGTTTGACATAACAGGAGAAAAAACACCCCATAATTTGTTATCCATTTTCTCCTGAATATGGCATCATCCCACATGTAGTGGTGGCAAATGGTAGGACTCAGAATGTAAAGAGCGCCATATGGCTTTTGCAGAACAGATTTTCATGGATTGGTTTACGGGTGCCATTGGTATTTATTTTTTAAATGATTGTATTATGTGGGGGACATTTTTTGCGGGATGAGGTTGCATTTTCATTGGTACCATTTTGGGGTACATAAAACTTTGATTACTTGGTATTACAGTTTTTGTGAGGAATTTAGAAAAAAATGGCTGTTTTGGCATAGTTTTTTAAACATTTTTTTGACAGCATTCACCTGAGGGGACATATAATGTGATATTTTTATAGAGCAGGTTGATACGGACATGGCGATACCTAATATGTCTATTATTTTTATTTTTGTTAAGTTTTACACAGTGAAAGCCTTTTTGAACAGAATAAAATCTTGGTTTTGTGTTGCAAAAAAGTCCTTTTTTTATTTTTTGGCTGGTCTTAGTTAGGGGCTCATTTTTTCTGGGATGAGATGATGTTTAGATTGGTACCATTTTTCGCTTGGTATTACACTTTTTGTGAGGCAAGGTGACAAGAAAATGACTTTTTGACACTGTTTTATTTATTTTTTTAGTTCACCTGACAGGGTAGATAATGTGATATTTGTATAGAGCTGGTCGATACTGTTGCAGTGATACCTAATATGTCTACTTTTCTTTTTCCCCCTATTTTTAACAATTTTTTTAACTTTATTTTGGGAAAAGGACGCTTTTTTTCCTTGAAACTTTTTTTTTTTTAACTTAATTTTTTAAACTTTATTTTTTGTCCCACTCTGGGACTTCAACTTTTGGGGGTCTGATCCCCTGTACAATGCATTACAATACTTCTGTATTGTAATGCATTGACTGTAAGTGTATTTCTCACTGAATACACTTACAGCTTTCTGCCTGTGAGATCCAGGGGGCTGGATCTCACAGACTGACACAGAAGGCAGCCACAATGCCTAAGGAAGGCTTTGGGCTGCCTTCCCTGCCTTCGGGTCCCCGTCACGACATCGCAACCCGACAGGACACCGTACCTGTCGCGATCAGCGCTGACCTTGGCAGTGCAAGGTTTAATGTGGCAGCATCTGTGTGTTTTCACAGATGCCGGCGTATATAGCAGGGGTCTGGCTATGTGTGACTGCTGGACCCCTGCAGCTGTATAGCGCTGGGATTTCTGTCCCAGTTTCAGTATCCTAAGGGTAAAGATGACCTACAGCAGTGAAGAAAAATGGCTGGGTTGTTATGGAAACCTGCAGTAAAACTGTGTGTATGTGGAGACTAAGGGCCTGCAAGCATCTATTGGCTGATAAGGGACACGTGACCATGTGTATGGCAGTTGGGATATGAAGAGAAAGACTTCCAGGCTAACATTGGCTAATACAGATCATTTTTTGGGAATATCTAAGAAACAGTACATCCTAGAGTCCCGGTCTAAAACCTTCCCGGACATCTGATGTACCTGTGTGCCAAATTTGGTGCAGATTGGCCAAGTTGTTTGGTCGCGCATTAAGAACAAAGACTGACAGACAGAAACTCATTTTTATATATATCTAAGAGATGGAGAGAGGTATAGAATTGATGGAAGGCTTTGGCAATCTGTATCTAATAGATGAGATTCAAGCTTTATGTTTTCTCTGTCTCATCCTTAAAGAGGACCTTTCTCCACTCCTGACATGCCTGTTTTAATAGCTTCATGCCTTCCCCAATTCCCCAAGTAATAACAAGTCTGGAACATCTATTCTTATGGCTTTATGTTGTGCCATTCCTTTATTATTTGCACTAGAAGTTATGAATGAATTGCTATTTGTCTTCAGTAAGGGAACAGAGGGGAGGTAACAAGTTGGGGGTGTGTATCTGCACAGTCTGAACATGACAGCACTGATTGGATAGAGTCAGTCTGTGCAGGGACACACCCCCAACTGGCCACCTCCCCTCTGTTCCTTTACTGAAGACAAATAGCAATTCATTCATAACTTCTAGTGCAAATAATAAAGGAATGGCACAACATAGAGCCATAAGAATAGATGTTCCAGAATCGTTAGTACGTGGTGAATGCATGGAGCTATTAAAACAAACATGTCAGGAGTGGTGAAAGATCCTCTTTAATGATTAAAATCTAGAGGGCTTATTTCTATGTGCAAACTTTTGAGCGGTGGAGAGGTATAGCTGAGTAGGAATTTTGAAGTGATTTAAGTTGTTCTCTGAGTTTGGAAAGTTGTGCCAATTGAGAGTTGGTAAGAGAGTTTTTCAAGTATTTTAATTTGGCTGAGTATCTCTTTAGCTTCTTTTGTTTTTTTGTTTCTTGATATGGGCCGGTAGGGCAATCAAGTCACCCCTGACTACTGCTTTGTGGGATTCCCAGAGTAGATAGGGGCAGATAGCGGGGAGATATTCTCGACAAAGAATTGGTTAAGACAAGTGTTTATTTTATCCTTTACTAGTTTGTGGCTGAGGAGGGTTTCATTTAGTCTCTATCCATATCATAGACTCTGAACATTTCAGAAAACTGATGGCTTGTGTCCACCCAAGATGGAGAGTAGACATGAGCTTCGGCGAATATTCACCGAATATTTAAAAAGATTAGTTTCGGATAAGATTCGGTTCAAGTTGCGTAAAAAAGTATTAGTGTTCTGCGAACATTCCTGCGAATACGTACACCTGAGTGTACAAAAGAAGCTTTAGTGTATTATTGTCTAGACCCGCACAAAGAACAAATATACAGTAAAAGTACGCTACTTAGCTGAATATGTATGCATTAGTGTACAAATTGTCAGATGCGTAGCATTAGCGTACAAATTATATGATGCGTACATACAGCATAATGTACGTACATGTAGCGTTAGCGTACAAAGATTTAAGAAGAATCTTCTGAAAATATTCAAATTCACTTCGGTGTAAAAAATTTCCAAGATTCATATCGAATATACGAAGCAGCGAATAGAATCGCTTATCTCTAATGGAGAGACCCAAGCCGTTATTACTTCTCTAGAAAAAGATTTACCAGCCCTGAAAATTTATGTTGAGCAGAAGGTGGGTAAGTCATTGAGCCTGTTGGTGTCTGGAACAGTTTATGCCAACGCAGACGTGGGGAGCTGTAACTATAGCCAAGGACAATATAGGTCCTTTACAGCCCACAGTGAAGATGTGGTTCTGGCCCAGGCACACCAGCAACTTGGTCAGGTAATGGCAATGCCGCCTCTGTGTTATGGTGGGATTTCTACGCTAATGTCTGACTCTGCCTCATCTTCCACCTTGACCTCACCTTCCACTGTTAATGTTGTCCACTAGAGCACAGCACATGGTGTGCTATCCGCATCTTTTGTGGACCCATAGAAATGAATGGGTCCCGATCTGAGCCGCAAAATATGCATCTCGTAGGCAGAGAAAACAACGGCCCTGTGAATGTAGCCTTAAGGTGAATACGACAACGGATAAAAAGACCCCAGGTTCTAGCCCCCTAAGGGGGCTAATAGTTATTAAATAAAAAGTAAAAAAAAAAAACATATAAAAATATATTAACAATAAAAAAAAGAATCACCACATCTGAAAAACGTAAAATATTTTTAAAAATTCCTGTGCGGTAAGCGATGTAACGGAAAAAAAAAGCAAACCTATGCAGATGTAAATATAAAAAGTTATGGTGGTCAGAAAATGGCGATGGAAAGAAAATTTTGATTTCTTGAAGCTTTTTATTTTTTAGTAATAAAAGTAATAAAAAAAAGCCTATGCAAGCTTGGTATCGTTTAGTAAACAGTGAATGCCATCATGTCAAACCCCCCAAAACCTTGGCAGAATTCTGGGTTTTTCAATTTAACCCCGCAAAGAATTTTTTCCTGTTTTCTAATAACAGACATGGTAAAATGAAATGGTGCCCTTAAAAATACAACTTAGGCCATGTTTTGCGGTCCGCAAATTGCGTATACGCAAAACACAGATGCTGCCTGTGTGCATTCCACAATTTGCGGAACGGAACGGGCCACCTATTACAGAAATGCCTATTCTTGTCTGCAAAACGGACAAGAATAGGACATGTTCTATTTTTTTTGCTGGGCCATGGAACGGAGCAACGGAGTGCTGTCCGCATCTTTTGTGGTCCCATTGAAGTGAATGGGGCCGCATCCGAGCCACAAAAAATTCGGCTTGGATGCGGACCCAAACAATGGTTGTGTGCATGAGGCCTTATCCCGCAAAAAATAAGCTCTCCTATGACTATATGAATGGAATTTTTTTTTTTATTTGAGACACTTATACTTTCTTATTTTACTGCAAATGATATTACAATGTCATTGTTAATCTACAATGTGAGGTTGAAATATTAGGCATTTCAGTATTTGTAAACTTTTTTTCTGCAGGTCACATTAAAGGAGATGTACTGATCGACCTGAGCATTGCTTCTATGGTTCATCATCTGTATGCAGCCTGTGAGTTTTTCAAAGATATCATAGTGCTGAAGGCCAGTAACAGATGCATCATGGAGCTGAAAAGATGGGCAGACACACGTACAGGAGCATTTTACTGGGGCCATGCCACAGAACTGCATGAAGGAAACAGGTGTAGTATTTCTCTAGATATGATGGGAGTCTTACTGCCATTATCATAGTATCTGTACAAGAGACATGAAGAAAAAGATCTAAAGCTTTTATTAGACGCACAGATCATCCAGGTGATAGTCGGGAAGGATGCGTTCCTTCTTGGCAATCACTTGCTTGTCAGCGGTGAAAGCTGCTGAGATTGCAGTGATCTCCTCCACAGTATGGAGAGAAGCGATTGCTAATGACATCGCTCGTCTACATACTGAATAATTATTTACTTGAAGCAGATTGGGGTTAGACACCATAATCTGCTGCTGACAAATAATGATTTTTAAACCTGCTGAAAGATTCCAATTGCTGTTCATCTGATAATTCGGTGGCAGTACTAAGCTACTTTCACACTTACGTTGTAAGGATCCATTTGTGAGATCCATCACAGGCTCTCATAAACAGTCCAAAACTGATCAGTTTTGTTCTAATGAATTCTGAAAGGAGAAGGATCCGTTCAGAAAGCATCAGTTTTGCTTTAGTTCAGTCTCCGTTCCGTTTTGGAGGCGGATACTAAAACGCTGCTTGCTGCGTTTTGGTGTCCACATGAAGAAACTGATGCAAACGGATCCGTCATGACTCACAATGTAAGTCAATGGGGACGGATCCGTTTTCTCAGACACAATAGAAAACAGATCCGTCCCACATTGACTTTCAATGGAGTTCATGACGGATCCGTCTTGGCTATGTTAAAGATAATACACCCGGATCCGTTCATAACGGATGCAGACGGTTGTATTATCATGACGGATCCACCAAAAACGCTTGTGTGAAAGCAGCATTACACTGCCAGATCATTGCATCACATATTGCAGATCCGCAAAACACTGATACCAGCCCATGTGCGTTTCTAATTTTGCGGACTGCACATGCCATGGCTATTATAGAAATGCCTATTCTTGTCTGCAATTGCGGACAAGATTAATAGATGTTCCATTTTTTATTTTTTATTGCTGGGTAGGGGTGCGAAGCAAAGGATGCGGACAGCATACAGTGTGCTGTCCGCATCTTTTGTGGCCCCATAGAAATGAATAGGTCCCGATCTGAGAAGCAAAACATGCGGCTCAGAACCCACAAAACAACTGTTTTGTGAATGTAGCCTTAGTCAGTTCCACCGGTACTGGTAGCCAATAGTACGGGGTGCTGTTCATGTTGTTCTATTGAGGTTGGCTGTAGGACACTTTGTTAATTTTTTTTTCTATTTCCTACAGTGAATTCTTGCAAGCCAAAGAAGAAAAAATGAGATCTGCAATTCAACATGTAGTGAAATGTGATTATAATAAAGAAAATATGACAGATCCAATAGTGTTACCACTAGCAGATTGTATCATCAGTGCTTGGCTCCTAGATGTTATCAGCAGAAACCAAGATGATTACATCACATATCTCAGGAGGTTCAAAAAGTTACTGAAATCTGGTGGACACCTCATATTAATTGGGGTTTTAGGGCAAACCACTTATAGTGCTGGGAACGAAAAGTATCACTGTTTCACATATAATGAGGATTTTGCCAAAAAAGCTCTTATTGCAGAAGACTTTGTTATTGATTACTGTAAGATTAAGAAGAGAACAGCTGAGAGTGATCTTGCTGATTATAAGAGTATGCTATTCCTTGTAAGTCACAAGAAGTAGGTCTGAGTAGCACCTTACAGTACTTCTAAAAGGAGTAAAGCTTCAATATGAGATTAGCTGATGAAACCAAGGCTTCTAATATGATATTAAATACTTACCAAAAGCTTGCATAGAAGACTATCTTAGATCACTTAAGTAGACTGTGAAGTACATAAGGTTTATTAGTGTTGTGCCTATAAAATCCTCAATTTACGCTATTGCTTTAAAACCATTTGGTGGATCTTTGAAAATAATTTGTTTCCTTTCCAAAATTCATTTTTGGAGTAATAGTTTAATGAGATTGCTCTTATGATAATCATGCTTCAGACAACAAACAATGCTTCAAATCCTTGTTATAGATAATAGGACAAATATGGTAATAAAGAAATAATATAAAATCAGTCAGTACAGAATTAAGGCTCATGCACACAACCGTATTTATTTTGTAGTCCTCAAAAAACATATCTGCAAAAAATATGTACTGTATGACGTCCGTGTGCATTCCGTATTTTGCAGAGCGGAACAGCTGGGCCCTAATAGAACAGTCCTATCCTTGTCAGTAATTCGGACCCATTGAAATGAATGGTTCCGCATACAGTCCGCAAAAACAAACAAGGGTGTTATTAAGGCTTCTGGCTATGTGCATTATATCAATATTGTAATAAAGGTGAACTTATGACACTGAACTGTGTGTGATCGGCTTTACTTTCCTGCTCCTTCATATAAGAGTTCTAAATCCTAATTTAGGAGAAATAGATTCCGCTTGACTCAAAGACTCAGAAAGTGAGAATATTTAGACAACATATAGTAATAACACTTTAGTAAGGCCTCAAGTACATGGCCTTACTATGACTAAATTTTGTACAGAGCCATAAGAGACCTTAACTAGCTATGCACAAGGACTCTCCTGTACTTTTAGAGAAGTTTTCTGAGATTCTGACATAGATATCCTATCCTAAGGACAGAGCAGCAACCTCTGCCTATCAGCTTTTTGAAAAGGCCGCAGTGCTCAGGAACCAAAATCTCTTTCTAGGTCAGGGACGTCATGTTCATTTGTCATGTGGTCTAGGCAAAGGTCAGTCCCAATCAAGTGAATGGGGTTGAGCTGCAATACCAAGCACAGCCACAATCCAATGGACAACGCTGTACTTGGTAAGCTGCAAGGAAGCCATGGTGCCCTTGTCAATTTGATATTGATGACTTATCCGGGGGAAACCCCCATTAATTTTCCTTCAGTTTTTATATGGAAGCATACAAAGAATTTTTACTATTAGATTTCATATGGAAATAGCTTTATGACCATCTGTTGGCATATGCAGGAAAGAATGACAACAACTGACATTTGTAATTCAGTTTGTTTTTAAAGGGACACAAAGTGCAGTCCAGGAGCAAACAATCGGTATGTTATAATGTCACTACTCACAGAATGTTCAAATGCCATAGAAAAATATTGTAGCTAAAAAACTACCAAAATATTCACTGAAAGATCTACAAACGTAACTTTTAATAGGTATACAGCTATACATAAAGGGGGTGTTTCAGGGGCATAACTACATAACTAGACCTGACAGGGGCCCACAGCAAATTCTTGATCAGCCCCCCCCCCAAAAAAAAAAAAACAAAGCAAAAAAAGAAAAACTTCCCTGCAACCAGTACAAGAAAAATATTTTTATATTTTTTTCTTTTCAAATTCTTTTTATTATTTATATATAAACATATGCAAGGATAATAGGCATGACACAGATAACAATGTGATCTGTGAAGACCACCCGAAGTTTACAGCATTCGCTTTGAAAGGTTTCGGAGTCCATCATAAAGGCAATGAAACACTAAGAAGGTGCGCACATGAAACCATTTCTATGATAAACTGAAGGAGCAGATGGTGAATAAACAATACCTAGTAATAGCTTATATAGAAGCAATTAGACAATTGATCAAATGGATAGGGAGAGGGTATTGGGTGAATAGTAGGAGAGAGGTAAGGAAGGGGGTGGAGTGGGGGAGGGGAAGTGGTATGGGACCTCCGCTGCGACCATCCAGAGAGAAGATCCGCAGGTTATGTGAGATGACTGTTTGCAGGCGTCCTTCAGATGTCAGGGAGGGGGGAATGGAAGAAACTCCACATTTTTAATCTGCAGTAGAAAACTGTCTATATGTCACCCAAGGAAGCCAAGTAGTTTTAAAAGTGGGATGTGTTTTGGAGTCCCCAGCTAGCCAGTTCTTCTAAGCGATAGATGGCATCCACTTTGTCTTGCCATTGTCTAAGCGTTGGGGGAGTATTAGACTTCCAGAAGGTAGGGATCAGTATTCTAGCGGTGGCCAGCATATGTCTGGTCAGTTTTTGAACATGTGGGGGAGATTTGTCATGAAATAAATGAAGCAAGCATACCTCCGGTAATAGTGTGAGGTTGATGTGCAGTATTCGGTTAATTTGTGAGATGACGGTGGTCCAATAAGGGCCTATACGTGGACAAGTCCACCACATGTGGAAATAAGTACCAGGATGCTCCTCACACCTCCAGCATCGAGGATCGTAACTGATATTGTATTTATTTAATAAGATTGGAGTCAGATGCCATCTTGTAAGGGTTTTATACCCACTTTCCTGCTTTCTTACACATTTAGAAACTTGTTTAGTGGCTTTAAATCAGGGGTGCACAACATTTTCTGGTTGGTGGCCACATTGGCAGACTAACTCAATGACGAGGGCCGGAAATAAAATTTAAAGGGGGTATTACCAACTGAAATACTGTATTTATGGCAGATTGAACACAGTATATACTATTAATGTCTAGTTACAGTTCCAGGACTCCCATCTAATTGAAGAAATACATGAAAAATACATTTGAGCAGCCCCAAGACATAGACATACATGTCTGTTACCAGATGGTTGGGGGCCGCACAAAATAGTATCAAGGGCCGCATGTGGCCCCCGGGATAAATTGTATTGCAATAATAGGCTCACTGCCACCCAGATCGCAGTCCAACTGTCCTCCCGATAAGCTCGTCTAGTGAGTCAGATTGTTTACAATCCTCTACCTTCCTTGCGATAAAACTTCAGAGCAGTGGCGTAGCTATAGGGGTCACAGCGGTCGCAGTTACGATCGAGCCCCAAAGCCCCCCCGAGGGCCCCCCTTGCCACTTGCAGGGTCGCACCGCCAATTAGCCAGGTGCGGCGCGGCCCTGCGCACAGATGGGGGCAGCGGCGGGGCAGAGGGAGATAGTCCAGGACGGCGATACAGATGCCTGTATTGTACTGCTTGGGCAGGTGAGGGAGAGGCCTATCAGAGGCCGGCTCAGGCGGCGCGATGACATCATCGCGCCGCCTGAGCCGTACAGCGCGGGACACAGGCCGGAAGAGGCCTGCATCGCATCACTGCCAGCCTGATGGAGGTAAGTATTAGTGTTAATTTTTTTTTATTGTAACACGGACCGGAGCTCTATTGGGGGAACTGGGGGCATTTTTAGGGGCACATGGGGCATTTTACTGGCACTGGGGGCATTTTTACTGGCACATGGGGGCACTGGGGGCATTTTACTGGCACTGGGGGCATTTTTACTGGCACATGGTAGCACTGGGGGCATTTTTACTGGCACATGGAGGCACTGGGGAATTTTTACTGGCACTGGTGGCATCTTTACTAGCACATGAGGGCACTGGGGGCATTTTTACTGGCACATGGGGCCACTGGGGGCATTTTACTGGCACTGGGGGCATTTTTACTGGCACATGGGGGACTGGGGGCATTTTTACTGGCACATGGGGGCACTGGGGTATTTTTACTGGCACATGGGGCATTTTTACTGGCACATGTGGGCACTGGGGGCATTTTACTGGCACTGGGGGCATTTTTACTGGCATTGGGGCATTTTTCTTGCACATGGGGGCACTGGGAGCATTTTACTGGCACTGGGGGCATTTTTACTGGCCCATGGGGGCACTAGGGGCATTTTTACTGGCACCTGGGGGCACTGGGGGCCTTTTTTACTGGCACATGGGGGCACTGGGGGCATTTCTTACTGGCACATGATTTTGGGGGGGAATCAATGGGGGGAGCTTCTGGCGCATTATTGGGGCATTTCTTACTGGCACATAATTTGGGGGGCATCTATGGGTGGGGAGTACTTCTTACTGGCACATTATTGGGGTGAAATTTTGGGGGCACTTCTTACTGGCACATTGGAAGCATTATTACTTCTGGGGCACAGTGGGGACATTAGTACTGTTGGGAGCACTATTACTAACAAGTGCACTCTGGCAGAGAATTATTAGTTGGGACTTTGGGGGTACTATTACTGTGGGGGGCACTATTACTGTGGGGGGCACCCTGGCACAGTATCAGCGCGGTTATTTCTGGGAGACGTTATGTTTACACTATTACAGGGCACCCTGGCACAGTATCAGCGCAGTTATTTCTGGGCGACATTATGTTCACACTATTACGGGACACTATTTGCTGGGCGCAGTTATTTGAGGACACTGTGTGCCAATAATTATTAAAGGGCACTATCTGTGTGGTACTAATGGCACAGTACTGGGGGTGGTAGGATTATTTGTCCAGAAGACGGGAGGATGATGGAAAAGTAGTAAACTAAGATTTTTTTTCAGTCAAACTGCAGAGATGAGAAATGGCTGAAAAATGGCGTCTGGTCTGAAAGGAGAAGATGAGGAAAGAGAAGATCTACATCAGAGGAGACGTCACTGGATGTAAGAGGTATGGGGCGCTGTATTAGGCTACATTCACACGAATATTGTGTTTTGCAGTCTGCAAATTGCAGATCCGCAAAAAAAGGATGATGTGATGGGATGATTTGCAGATCCACTGTAACGATGCCTATCCTTGTCCGCAAATGGACAATAATAGGAATAGACATACAGATGCGGACAGCACACAGTGTTCATTGAAGTGAATGGGTCCGCATCTGAGCCTCAAAATATGCAGATCGGAGGCCGCAAAAACAACTGTGGTGTGAATGTAGCCTTACCCTGTATGTTCTGTAGTGATACACGTAATGTTAGGAGGAAAAAGGTTAGGGTGAGAATTTGGCATGGGGGGGGGGGTTCAATTTTTTACTTGGCTGGCAGAAAAGCTAGGTGCACCAGTGCTGGGGGGGGGCCCAAGCTGAACTCTTGCACCAGGGCCCATGAGCCCCTGCTTCATAGATATACCACTCTGAAACATATGGATCTCCAGATAGCGTGGTAACTCGGGGGCAGAGAAAAAACAAAGATATCGTGCAGGGCGTAACAGTAATAAAGTTCTGGGGGGCGGAGCTTGCACCTGAATGTGATGGCCACTTAGACTTGAGCTCTGCTAACACGATCCTCCACAGCACCAGCTAACTTCAGCTATCTGACGGAGACATGGTAAAAATTGGGCACCCCAAACCTGGGGACAACCATACCGTTTCAAAAACCCAAGTACCCAGCAGAGAAATTGAGAAATTTATTAAAAAAGTAGCTGCAACCTTCACGGCACGGGAAACGAGGATGGCGCCAGCCACCCCGCACAAGATCAGTAAACGCACCCTGGAACATTCAGATGGGGATAGCGACATGGAGGAGCCTCACAGCCGCAATGCCCTGCCGATTACCCGACATTTCTTAAAGCAGGCCCTGTGCAAAGCATTAGAGCCAGTCCTAAGTGAAATCTCCTCTCTCCGTCATGAGGTACGCCAAGTAGGGTAACGAGTGGAGGCTTTGGAAAATAACTGGGCCGCAGATTTGGAGCACCAAGCGTCAACCACCCTCTCCTTCCAAAAATGCCGCACATACCTCAATGATCTCCATAATGCCATAGAAGATCAGGAAAACAGGGGACGCAGGGATAACCTGCGTTTCAGAGGGATCCCCGATTCAGTCTCCTCGGGAGATATTCTATCTGCAGTTCTAACCATCTGTACCTTCTTACAGGGCCTGTAATACCCTTTGGATACAACCACTGAACGTGCTCACAGAGCATTGCGCCAAAGCCAAAACCCTTTGAACCCACTCGAGACGTTATTTGCAAATTTCTCAATTTTCAAGTCAAAATGGTGGTCCTGATAGCTGCTAGGAAACACGATGATCTAACATATGAAGAATCTCCAGTTTCCATTTACCAAGACCTGGCTCCTACCACCCTTAGGAAACGCAGATCACTTAAACCTCTAACAGATTGGTTCCGGTCCAATAAAATCCTATACAGATGGACATTCCCATTCGGATTATCCTTCTTTCACACAGGACGCGCCTTACCATCTCAGCTTTTTCTGACCTGGATGCAGCGTTCGACCTTCTTCAGATCCCACCTGGAAGTGGTAAATTGGGAACTTTATCATGACATCACCGAGTTCCCGGAGATTCTGAAAGTGGTCCCATTCATTCACCAACAGCATGCCCAAGTCACAGAGGTCCAAGAAGAAAATCAACCAACTAACTCGGAAGAGACTCATTTCTGAACCGTAATACCTTTGCCTCCTCAATCTAAAACTACTTGATGCCTCTCTTCTGATCCTAATACTTATTCCAACTGCTCTGTCCTCCTCTTTTTTCACTACATAATGCTCTATTTCTTTTTCACCCGCTATCATACAATGCCACTATTTGTTGGGGTGGGAAGATCTCCTAACCTTATATTGCCTCACCATTGTAATTTCTGAAGTGCTAGGAGGATCGCAAACGGGTCAACGAACCATTTTCCCCTTTGTGATCTTTACTATTGTTCACATGTTTGCCCACCAACATGGACTCTGTTCTTCTGTTTTCATTGTTTTTAATTTAGTTATATTTTTTCATGTTTGCTTAAAGGAAACCTGTCACCTCCGAAACACCCCCTGAACTAGAGTAAGCGGTGTATAGTGTAAGTGATGCTGAATCCAAATATGTAAGTTTTATCTTCATACTCACTTCCATTCAGACGCTGTGCTCCCACAAACCAGCAGTAAAATACATTGAGAGGACTCTTCTTTGAGTCCTCTCCATTATGTGAGTGAGCACTGGAGTGCATTTTACTCATGTTTGTGGGAGCACAGCGTCGGAATGGAAGTGATTATGAAGATAAAACTTACATATTCGGATTCAGCATCACTTGCACTATACATCGCTTACTCTAGTTCAGGGGGTGTTTCGGAGATGACAGGTTCCCTTTAAGGTACAAGCCTCTTTACCTATTGAAACATACAATATGCTGATTCCTTATCTGTCATCCAGCTCACCCCACCGATCGGCCAGTTATCTTTCATCTTTGTGTGTGCTTTCCTGGAGGAAGTATATTCTTCAGCGAGGTAACCTACACCATCCAAATCACTATGGCTGATTTACATATTGCTTTGTACAATGTTAAGGGCTTTAACTCAGGTCTTTGCATTGCTGTGTAAAACTGGCACTAGTGTTCTACTCCTCCAGGAGATGCACTTCAGATTTAACCACTATCCCAACCTCTCTTTCTCATACTACCCTCAGTGGCATCACTGTGGAGGAAACACTTCTGCCTCGGGGGGAGTGAGTATTGGATTTCAGAGTAAGGTACCCTTCAAATACCTTACACATACTCAAGATCCTGAAGGGCACTATCTACTTTTAAAGAGCCACATCAGTCCTCAAATCTACACATTTATCAACTTCTATGCCCCTAATGTGGGCCAAGCCAAATGGACTTAAGTGTTCCTCCCATTATTGAATCATTTAAACAAAGCTTGACTATTCTGGGGGGAGATCTAAACGCCACTTTAAACCCTTGCATAGATTCCTCAACCCACAAATCTGCCCTTTCACTCAATGCCCTACGCTCCATGAGAAAGGGATTTTGGAATTTACACATTATCGATGCTTGGCGCACTCTACATCCTGACTCCTTAACAACGCCTTGATTATCTGTTTGTCTCAAGAACATCTTCAACTTTGCTCTGATAAAATAGGCTCCATACACCTATCTGACCATGCCACAACCTTCCTGTCAATCTCAGCCCATTCACCTTCCTGGCGCTTGAACGAAAGTAAGACTAGAGAAAAAATCTCCAATCTCCTAGTAGAATATTTTTCCATAAACAAACAACCAGACACATCCTTTGGAATGCCCATAAACCATATATTAGATGCCACTTTATAAGTATAGGATCTTTTTTTTAAAAAAAAAAAGGGGAAAGAAAATAGATACCCATTGTAAGAAAATACAAACCCTAGAATCACTCCATAAACAATTGCTCTCAGAACCACAACTACAAGATTTATCTAGCCTCCGAGCAGAATTGAAATCTATTCTTCAATCCAATGTGGCTAAATATTTCTTGAAATCACAACACATATTTTTTGCCCATGGTGATAAGGCAACAAAATTCATGTGCAAACCTCCTTCCATCAGCAAGGGCATTGAAGATGAAATGTGGCTGGGTCTTTCAGCATGACTATAATCCCAAGCACACTGAAGCATTTCAAGGTCCTGGAGTGGCCTAGCCAGTCTCCAGATCTCAACCCCATAGAAAACCTTTGGAGGGAATTGAAAGTCCATGTTGCCCAGTAACAGCCCCAAAACATCACTGCTCTACAGGAGATCTGCATGAAGGAATGGGCCAACATACCAGCAACAGTGTGTGCCAACCTTGTGAACATTGCCAACAAACGATATATAAGATATATAAGTATTGAGATGAACTTTTGTTATTGACCAAATACTTATTTTCCACCATATTTTGCAAATAAATTCTTTAAAAATCAGACATTGGGATTTTCTGGATTTGTTTTCTCATTTTGTATCATAGTTGAGGTCTACCTATGATGTCAATTACAGGCCTCTCTCATCTTTTTAAGTGGGAGAACTTGCACAATTGGTGGCTGACTAAATTCTTTTTTTCCCACTGTATGACGATGGCCCATGTAACCCTGATCCCTAAAGAAGGGAAAGACCCGAAGCAATGTGTTAATTATAGGCCCATCTATCTCCTCAACATTGACCTCAAAATGTTGGCCAATCGTCTAGCAGTCCTATTCCCCTCTCTAGTGCATAGAGATCAGGTAGGCTTCGTCCGAGGCAGAGAGGGTAGAGATAATACCTCCCGGGTACTGAATGTAGCATACTCTGCTAGTCTCTCATCTAAACCTTTGCTTCTCCTCAGCACTGATGCTGTAAAAGCATTCAACAGAGGTAACTGGACATTTCTAAAACATGCCATGTCCGGATTTGGTCTGCCTGATCTCTTTGTACAGTCCACATTTGCAATGTATTCCCAAGCATCTGCATCTGTCCGAATCTGCAATACAAAGGTTCAGGCCTCACCCAGCATTGCACTACGTAACTACTGCGAGGCTATTATAGACCATACACCCTCTCACTTATTTGGACAACTACTCATGGCAGCTTGATTACTCATATCCAAATATTGGCTCCCACATCAACTCCTCCGTTGGAAATGTAGAAACAGAAAATTGACCAGATTTACCATTTTGAAGAACTATCCTCCTGGGAAAATTGCAACCATCAGAAATTTCTATCTCAATGGCATCTCTGGAAATCCTTTAGACACATTTACTCACTCTCATAATACTATGTTTTTCCTCCTATATCAGGGACTATACACACGCATTCTTTCATTAAACTAAGACACTATAATACACACGCATTGATGGACACAAGGCTTAGGCCCTCAACTATGTTTCACCACCTACTTTATCTCCTTCCTATGCTTATAATGTTTTTATAATGTTATTATACATTAGAGATGAGCGAATCTATTCGCCGCTTCGTAGATTCGATACGAATCTTGGAAATTTTCCGCTGCAAAGCGAATCCAAATTTTTTGAGATTCACTCCGTTAGATTCGAAAATGTTCTTAAGGCTTTCTATGCATTCGCTACGTACTTGTCCGATAAATTGTACACTAATTCTACGTATAAGTTAGTCTATATGCTGTTGCGTATGAATTCAATTAATTAGCAAACTTTTTCTGTTAGTTCGTTATTCGTTCGCCAAAAGCCCGGGAAGAAAGCGGTCACCTGACCTAGTGGGCATGGGTTGCTCTGATTGACTCAGGCTCAGTAAGCCAGTGACGCATCAGTTGTGCTGTGACTGCTGAGACGAGCAGAAGCACTGTGTGTGAAGTTCTGAGAGACTGAGACCTGTTTTGTTAAAACTGGGGTGTAATTGTTCTGGGAATCCATATTACACATCAGGGATACTGCAGGGCTAGTAATTAATCAGGCAGGGAGAGAGACAGGGAGAGAGTGAGGGAGAGAGACAGAGAGAGAAACAGGGACAAAGACAAAGAGCAGCTGCAGGGCCACAGTGAAGTGAAAAATGTCTGGAATGGATAAGCAAAAGAGGTCCAGTTCCAGCCAGACCTCGAGCTCTAAAAAAAAGGAGAAGGTGGCACAGGGCAGCAGTGCTAAAGGACCTGTAGCCGGAGCTTCTACTTGTAGAATTCGCAATACTTGGCCAGTGTTCCACCAGGCTAACCCACCAAGGCGCAAAATTGTAGTGGAGGAGAAAGTGGATGAGGTAGTGTCATCTGCTGACACAGTATCCATATGTAGCTAGGGGTCAGACTCAGAGCGCTCCTCCTGCTCCACCATTCCGCTCCAGCAAAGCCCGTCATTTTCGTAAGCAATTTGTACGCTCATGCGTACGTGTTCACAGAAGTTGCGTCCCTTTTAAAACCGAACGTACGCAGATTTTCAAGTTCGACGAATATTCGGCAAAGCGAATTTTGGATGATTCGCTCATCTCTATTATACATGTTTTGATGACGAAGGTATAACACCTATAAAAAATAGTATGTGGATATTATCCTACACACTTTGTAAAGATATAATGCCTACGTGCTTTGTACCTTGTTATTTGTATTAAATAAAAATAAATACATAAATAAATAAATCAGCGTTAAAAAAACTGTAAGAAAAGTTATTTCTTTTATTATACTCACAGAGTTAAAATTCATAAAAGCATACCGATTTTTTTAAAAATTGGATGCAGTTCCTCTGCCCGACCAGTTTCACCTATTTCAGCTATCTCAAGGGCTTCTAGTCTGGTCTCTCCTCAGGAAGTCTTTAAGGAGGCATTTACAGAAAGCAATTGAGATCCGGCTCAATATTTAAACCCATTAGGGGACAGTGTATCTAGGTTAAAAACATACTCTGTTTCCTTCTATGAATTTGATCTTATTATATCATCTCCTCTCCAATTACTCTGATGTTGGTATATGCCCAAGCTTTTACCACTCTTGTCTCGCATTGGTGGGATACCACAAAGTGTGAGAACAGGCTATGCATTTTTAGGCCTTTTTTAATATTTCTAATGTTTCCCCCAGTTGGACTTTCAGTTTTCTCCCTGTTTTCCCAACATTTAGGGTTTATGCACATGACCATGTGTATTTTGTGGTCATCAAAAAACTGATCTTCAAAAAATACGGGCTTTGCGGAACGAAACAGCTGGCCCCTAATTAAACAGTCCTATCCATGTCAGTAATGTGGACCATTAAAGCTGACCGCGGCATGCACAGGGTGTCAAAAAACAATAACCGGCCCTTGGCCCTGAATCTTTATTAATACAACAACACAAAGATAGCCATAGGCTATAATGATCCCTTTGGGGCCCCTATAATATAAAATGTAACTTTTATTTACCTCTTTTAAAACTTACTAATAACAAAAGTGTGAAAGAACCTTAAATGTAGTGTCACTAAAAACACTAACACCATCCTCCTAGGTCCGGCTTATTTATTATTATTTATTTATTTGCGCAGTTATAGCTGTTGCTTTATTAACTGACAAGGATCAGAGGGCCACTTGTTTGTATACTAGATGGCTGCAATTATAGTTGCTATAAATAATACTAGACTGCAGTCAGTATAACTAGTTAATCACTAGGGCACTGACTTCATGCCCAGTTATTTATAAATGGCACTACCTTGTACCAAGTGCGTCTATTGATATTACACATCCAGTGACTGGCTATTGCCACCAGTAACTGTTGTGTTCCATCTTGCGATCGAGCTGACACCACTAGCCGAGCAGGACACCTTCTCCAGTGCAAACTCGGCCAGTTGCGGCCACAAATCCAGTTTGGTGCCCAGTAGTCCAGCGGATCTTCAATTTGGGGTGGCAGGGTGCTGTCCAAGTAGGCCACCACCTGCTGGTTCAGGGTCTGTTCCTGGTCTACTTGCTGTTGCTGAGTACTTTCCGCACTTGGCGGGTAAAGAAAGCTGCTCATCAGCGACTCCAGACTCAAGTTGCTGCTGATGGAGCTAGTACTGCTCCTACCCCCCCACCCCCCACATCAGCCGTGGCAGTGGTACGTGAGCGCTGGTCAGACCTGCGAGAGGATGGACGACGATGCAGATAGGCAGCAGCCAACTGACTACATAGGATGTCTCTATAGTACTTCAGTTTGTCCTCCCTCTCAGCAGGTGAAAAAAAAAGCCCCCATTTTAGACCGGTAGCGAGGGTCCAAGAGGGTGGAGAGCCAGAATTCATCCCTCTGCCGGATGGTGACTATTCGGCTGTCACTACGTAAGCAAGTGAGCATGCATCGGGCCATTTGTGCAAGTGACTCGGAGGGACTCCCTGCCTCCAACTCCATTGTATACTGCCATGGTGTCTCTGGGTCATCTGACTCATCTTCAGCATCTCCCTCTACCTCCTCTGGCTGCTCCTGCTCCTCCTCTTCTGTCACCTGGGTTGGAAAACCACTAAATGCTTGTTCTCCAATGTCCTCCTCCTCCTCCAGATCAGCCCCCACCGGACTCCACATCTCCCCTGACCAGAAACATTTTGCAGCATCTGTTCCAGGACATGAAACAGTGGAATGACATTGCTCATATCGTAGTCCTGGTGACTGACAAATAATGTGGCCTCCTCAAAGGGCCTGAGCAAGCGGCAGGTGTCACGCATGAGCTGCCACTGGCTAACATCAAAATTACACAGGGGAGTACTCCTGTCCGCTTGGATCATTAGGAAATTGTTTATGGCATTTCTCTGTTCGTACAGTCGGTCCAACATATGGAGGGTAGAATTCCAACGGGTGGAAACGTCACATATCAGCTCATGTTGGGGGACGCCATTCTGCCGCTGCAGCTCAAGGAGGGTGTGCTTGGCGCTGTAGGAATGGCTGAAGTGCATGCAAAGTTTCCTGGCCATTTTTAGAATGTTTTGCAGTTGGGTATAAGACTTGAGGAAACGTTTGACAACTAGATTAAATACGTGCGCCATGCAGGGCGCATGGATCAGCCCTCCTTGGCGCAGCGCGGACACCATGTATTTTCCGTTGTCTGTAACCATGGTTCCAATTTTTAGTTGTCGCGGATAAAGCCAGCAATCGATTTCTTCTTGCATGACGTGGAGCAATTCCTCCTGTATGTGACTTCATTCTCCCAGGCAAACCAGGCGTAGAACTGCGTGACACACCGTGCCCTGCACATGTGGTACGCTGTAGGAGCCCCATGACTTGGTCCTGCAGTGGAGGCTGAGGTGGTGGAGAAGGAGCCGGACATTAGCGCAGGATCAGCAGTTTGACAACGAGGAGGAGAAAGTGGCGTCACCTGTCCAAGTTGCTCGTGTGGCTGGGCAGGAAGCACATTGACCCAGTGGGCCATAAAGGACATGTACTGTCCCTGACCGTAGTTGCAACTCCACACGTCGGCGCTGCCGTGCACTTTGGCAGACACCGACAGGCTCAAGGACTGGGCCACCTTCTCTTCTACATATTTGTGCAGGGCTGGGACTGACTTTTTGGCAAAGAAATGACGGCTTGGCACTCTCCACCTCGGCTCGGCACAAGCCATCAGTTCGCTGAATGGTGCAGAGTCCACCAGTTGAAAAGGGAGGGACTGCAGCACGAGCAACTTGGACAGGAGCACGGTCAGCTTCTGCGCTGTAGGATGGCTGGACGCATACTGCTGTCTCTTTGCAATCGCCTCGGTGAACGACTGCTGCCGTAATGAGTGGCGAGGAATAAGAGGAGGAGGAGCAGGAGCATCTGGAGCGGTAGATAATGACAGCTTCCTTCGGCAGAGGTGCTGGAGCCTTAACTGCCTGAATGGGATGCGTGCCACTGGGTGATGCTGCTGTTGCTGCTGCCGACTGGACCGCCACATCTGAGCCACGGTTCTCCCTGGCCACTTTGTGGTGACGCTGCATATGTTGGCACCATGGTGGTAATATTAGCACCCTGGCCACGCTTCACTTTCTGACCACAGATTCTACATATAGCCATGTTCACCTCCTCAGGCGTCTTAACAAAAAACTTCCACACCGCCGAGTAGGCGATTTTACCACCAACACTCCGCACTGACGGAGTAGTACCTCCGCTGCCTGGCTGAGCCGCTGCACTGCTCTTTTCAAGGCCGGAAAGCACCTGCGAAGAGTGCAGTCTACCCCGTCCCCGTTTGGATCCCGACCTCGCACTGCTGCCACTACGCTGACTTCCACCCACACTACCGACTTGCAGGCTGCACCGATGCCTAACGCGCAAGCTGTCAGTCTCGTCTGCAGATAAGGATGATGAAGCTCTTACTTCACTCGGCTCCCAAGAGCGATTGGCTACATCATCATCAACTACAGTTTGCACGTCGCTAATGTCCTCCTCAACTGTCTCTGTGTACAAAGCCTGACCTCTCTCAACATCACCTCCCACTACACTCTCCTCATCAGTACTTGACCGCCTACTAGAAGGAATAGATTTCTTCCCCACCTCTTGGCTTCCCAGTAGCTTCTGACTGTCCTCAAGTAGTTCGTCCTCGCTGTATAGTGGCTCAGAGCCCACAGCATATAGTACTTCTCTGGCTGAGGGAACCGAAAAGGACAGAGGCAGGCTGAGGACAGGTGAGGGCAGTGGAGGTGCTCCAGGCCCATGCCAACTAAGGGTTGTATCTGACGAACCCACCGACTCTTGGCTGAGGGTGTCCAATGTCATCTGGGAGGAAGTGGATGACCGAGTCAACTATTCAGATGACACCGGTAGCTCTGGCCTCGCCAAGTGACCCCTAATGCCATGTCCCCTTCCTCTGCTGCGACCTGTGCCTATTCCAGAAACATTTGTGCCACTGCCCCTCCCATGTGAAGGGCCTGTCACAGCTCTGTCTGACATACTGATTGATTACAAATGTAAAATAAAAGGAAATTAAAAAATCCACCCTAAAAAATGTACTGCTCACTGCTTCGCACAACAACCTAACTATTTATTTGAGAAATACCGTCACACAGAGAGTGGGTTAACAATGGGTTACTGAACTGCAGTACAATGGGTTACTGCACAGAACTACACACTATATGACAATTTTCTTTTTCTATGGCAAATGAGGCCACAAATACTTATTTACAAGTAACACTGACAACCCCACAAACTCAGATTCACTATTTTTTTTTAATGACATTCACTGACTACCTTACAGCAATGTCACGCTTTTCTGCTTGGATAGCGAATGAGGCCTAAAATACTTATTTATATATATACAAACTGAGATTCACAATTTTTATATATATATATATATTATTTTTATGTACCCCTGAACAAGGCTCTGACCATCTTTCACTGCACTGCACTGCAAAAAGTGACACTAGTGGTGCTTCTTTGCATGAAGCACCCCAAAACAGTCTTCAGAAGACAGTGCAGTGCTGTACAAGAGGCACTGCTGCTGCAGTGTATATGGATAGCGATTCACTGCCTGATTTTCTGTCCACAAATCGTCACTCTCCTATCCCTGCAATTCAGGTTATCTATCCCTGATCTCTTTTCTTGTATTTTGAAACGTTTTCCTATCGCTTGCCCGATCTCTCCTCTGGTCTAACATGAATAGCAAATGGCACTTTCCAGTGCTGCAGAGCTATTTATAGGGCTGTGACATCACAGGACCTGGCTGGCTGCTGATTGGCTACATGTCTGCATGTGATCGCATTGTGGGTGTTTACTTCTTTGTCCCAGAGATCCTTCCCCCATGTTATGCCATGTGCTTGCGGCCATTTTAGGAAAAAAAAAAAAAGATTTGTTACTATGAATCGCAAGGAAATTCGCATTCGTTGCAAATCAAATTTTCCATGAAATTATTAAAGAATTCCACTTCGTCAGCTTCGATTCGCTCATCTCTAGTTATATATATTTTAAAAAAAAATTTTTTTTTTACACTGCCTCTGCCTCCCGTACAAGTTATATTAGCGAACATTGTTATACACCACTGCAGTCTGTTGTATTTATTTTACCTATCACTCTATGTTGATATACCCCGTCCCCTACTACTACGAGCCGGGGCAGCCATAAAAAGCTCATATATAATTTTCACTGCCTATGTTAAGGTAGAATGTACAGGCTTGTTACCCAAACAAGCCAAGCCTTTTTATTTTTCTGTCTGTCAATTGTAATCAGTGAACAGAAGTGTGTGTAATGTAGTAATTCTTTGGCCGGCAGACACTGCTGTGTTCATTAATATGGTAAAATGGCCATGGGAAAAAAAACTCTGTCTTCTTCACACTATGTCAGGATCAGGAAGGTGTTAAAGGTTTAACAAACCACTCAAAACACAGGTTTTTCAAGAATATTTTAGTAATAAATAAAAACTTCTTTTTAACAAATAAATAATATGGCGGACAGACAGGGTCATCTGTCGCCGAGACCGCGAATGCCGAACAGTGTGTTGTCTCCCGGGTGCTCGGGTTCGGCATATCGTGGATCGGATTGACAGATTGCTGGGTGGGGCTGGGGAAGACCCGGCGGTCGTGGTACACATTGGCACCAATGACAAAGTCAGGGGGAGATTGAAGGTCCTTAAAAATGATTTTAGGGAACTAGGAGAGAAGCTCAAGTCGAGGACCTCCAAAGTAGTGTTTTCAGAAATACTACCAGTGCCACGAGCGTCACTAGAGAGACACCGGGAGCTTAGGGAGTTAAATAAGTGGCTCAGAGGCTAGTGCAGGTAGGAAGGGTTTGGGTTTATGGAGAACTGGGACGACTTTGCTGTCGGCTACAGACTCTACAGTAGGGACGGGCTGCACCTTAATGGGGAGGGTGCAACTGCCCTGGGGGAAAAAATAGACGGCTGGAGGAGCTTTTAAACTAGGATCTGGGGGGAGGGAGGGAGGTAATAATAATAAGGGGGTAGATAGTGTAGATAGAGAGTGGGTCATAGGAGGGGAGAGTGGGGGGGTTAGTGGGGGTTTTGGATTAGTGAGGAATGTAGGGAGAATATTGGGCAAAACATCAACCAAAGTAAACCAAAAACCCCGGATATTCACTTCACAGGTAATAGTAATTTAAAAAGGGGGGTAAAAAATATACATAGACCTCTTAAGTGTATGTACACTAATGCCAGAAGCCTGACTAATAAAACTGGTGAACTGGAATTAGTGATGTGTGAGGAGGACATAGTGGGAATAACTGAGACATGGCTGAATGATAGCTATGACTGGGCAGTTAACGTACAGGGTTACAGTCTGTTTAGAAAGGATCGCCAAAACCGGAGAGGGGGAGGGATCTGTCTAAAGCCCACACCGCGGGAAGATATAAGTGAGGGACATGAAGATGTGGAGTCACCAGGGGCATTGCTAGGGTCTCAAAAGATCCGGGGCCAATGCCCCAATGAATATGGCCCAATTCTCTATGTCGACCCTCGTCCCAACAGGAGAACATACCTCACATCCAGGGCCTCCCAGGTGACATCTTCTGTGATGTATATCTTCTCTGTCATCATCTTCTCCATTCGGCCCAGACAACTTCTCTCAGCCACCTCGTCTCTGCAGAATGTGACACACGGACATCTTAGCTTCATCACATTTCTATCATCATTTCTATCATCAACCTAGAGTCCCCACAGCCTTATCCTGCTGCTTGCTGTGCCCCCCAAAGCCTCCAAATGCTATCCTGGAGAAATAATAGTACCCCCCATAGTAACAGTCCTACCAATAGTAATTCTATCATTAGTAACACTCCACCCTACAGTGACCCCAGCACTGATAATGCTCCCCAAGATTGTCCCCATTACTAGAAGAGTCCTCCAGTATTAATAATGCCCTCACAGAGCCCCCAGTAGTAATAGGGCCCCCTATTGTTCCTCCAGTGATAATCAAGCTCTCTACAGACCCCTCAGTAGTAATAAGGCCTCCATAGTGCTCTTAGTAGAAATAAGGCGGATCTAGAAGTCTCTCCTATAGAGCCCCAGTAGTAATATGAACACCTAATGTCCCCTGGATTTATAATACCTCACAGAGCCCCCATAGTAATAGGGCCTATTGTTCCTTCAGTGATAATCAAGCTCTCTACAGACCCTCAGTAGTAATAAGGCCTCCATAGTGCTCTTAGTAGAAATAAGGCG
>ONZH01012795.1:0-134139 GCA_900303285.1 Rhinella marina
AAAAGGGGAATGTGCAGACTTGGGCTGCTATAGTGCAAACCACTATGGTGGTGACAACAGAGTGAGCGAGTGACACTGCGGGAGCAGGCGAACCACATAAACATTTTTTGTGGCCCTGTATGGCGGCGGTGACAACAGAGTGACTGAGTTAGTATGCGGTAGCTGGCGAAGCACCCAAAAATGTAGCCTCACACAGCATGGCGGTTATGCCACCAATGACACATTGAAACATTGTTTTACACTGTCTGTAGTTGACACTATGGAAAAATTGTTTGGAGAGAGGGCCTGTAGGTGGACCTCCGGAAAAATTGTTTGGAGAGAGGGCCTGTAGGTGGACCTCCGGAAAAATTGTTTGGAGAGAGGGCCTGTAGGTGGACCTCCGGAAAAATTGTTTGGAGAGAGGGCCTGTAGGTGGACCTCCGGAAAAATTGTTTGGAGAGAGGGCCTGTAGGTGGACCTCCGGAAAAATTGTTTGGAGAGAGGAACTGTAGGTGGACCTCCGGAAAAATTGTTTGGAAAGAGGACCTGTAGGTGGACCTCAGGAAAAATTGTTTGGAGAGAGGGCCTGTAGGTGGACCTCCGGAAAAATTGTTTGGAGAGAGGAACTGTAGGTGGACCTCCGGAAAAATTGTTTGGAGAGAGGGCCTGTAGGTGGACCTCAGGAAAAATTGTTTGAAGAGAGGGCCTGTAGGGGGCCCTCCTGAAAAATTGTGGTAAGAGTGCCAGTTGGACCTCTAAAAAATGGCGTTTTTTTGGTCAGCGTTAGGCAAAGACGACAAGGAGGAGGAGGAGGAGTGGGAGGAGTAGAGAAGAGGAATTGGATACATAAGTAATGTATATCTTTAGCTGCTTTCCCCCGGAGGAGATTTGAATTCCGGTGAAATCCAGGCTTTGTTCATTTTAATAAGCGTCAGCCTGTCAGTGCTGTCAGTTGACAGGCGTGTACGCTTATCGGTGATGACGCCACCAGCTGCACTGAATACCCGCTCTGACAGCACGCTAGCGGCAGGGCAGGCCAGCACCTCCAAGGCGTACAGCGCCAGTTCAGGCCACGTGTCCAGCTTTGAAACCCAGTAGTTGTATGGAGCAGAGTGATCGCTATGGACGTTGGTATGGTCAGCTAGGTACTCCCTCACCATCTTTCTGTACAGCTCCCCCCTACTCTACCTAGACTGGGGACAGGTGACAGTGTCTTGCTGGGATGACATAAAACTGGCAAAGGCCTTGGAGAGCGTTCCCCTGCCAGTGCTGGACAAGCTGCCTGCTCGCCTCCTCTCCCCCGATACTTGGCCCACAGAACCATGCCCTCCGCCGCTAGCGGCGTCAGATGGGAAGGATTGTTTCAGCTTGTGCACCAGGGCCTGTTGATATCTATTCACTCTCATACTCCTTTCCTCTGCAGGGATGAGAGTGGAAAGGTTCTGCTTGTACCGTGGGTCCAGGAGAGTGAACACCCAGTAATCGGTGTTTGAAAAAATACTTCTAACACGAGGGTCACGGGATAGGCAATATTAACACATACAAAAATACGTTATATCCGTGGTCTTTTAATATAATAATTATTTACTGCCTGTGAAGATCACGTTAAAACCAAACTTTATTGGATAGTTATTTTAAAATACCGTGGTAAATTCCACTTGTAAGTAAACTAATCAGGCTTGGCAATAGTAAAGCACAGGGATAGTAAAAAATATATATCACTTCCCTCTTGTCATTTACTTGCCCTTAAAGTATACATGAAAGATGGCTCAGGTTCACCTATTTCATGTCGGATTGGCTTATCAATCGTGCTATCTCTGATAAGCCACTGTCATAGGGATACAGAAACCAGAAGGTATCTGCTTTAGTCTGTATCCAGCAATACCTCCAACACTCGGTTTATGTATCCCCTATGAGAGGATATTTGCTACCTCTAACGTGCCGTTGTGTCTGCGGCCCAACACGTTTCTACTGTTAAGCACAGCTATTCATCAGGGGCCGAAACTTAAAGCACAGACACACAACAAACAAACACTCAGAAGCGCTGCACGCCACTGATGTCGGGCGTGCAGCAGGCAGCCTGCGGCGCTAGAATGGCCGTAACATGGCCGCTTCCGCCGCTCCATTTAAGACCTAAGCCACACCCCCTCAACAGGGAACCACCAATCACGCGAACGTACGCTCCTCCAGTGGAGCGGAGGAAAGGGGGGACCATCTCCCACAGTAACGCTATCTATTAAGTGACAGGTCCCTTACAATATTGAAACTACATTCTAAGTTAGCGGTAAGTGTTGTCAGGCAATATGCGATGTCGGAGATTGAATAAAGAAGGCGGCACTGGAGTCACCCGTGTATCCACCAGAACTAGGCACAACATTCACCAATGTCTCCTACAGCATCACATTATTTGCAGGAAACACCTGCCCATATACAGAATAACTGGATAAAACCTGCCAATAGAATAAACGCGGGTTAAATAACCCACATTCACCACAGCAGGGGTAAGTAGGCAAAAGATGGCAATCTTGCCCCCCTTAGTTCATAGAGACATATTGCCATCCCCTTACACAAAGGGATAAGGCTCATTTTATATATGGTGAGGGTTCAAAGAGAGTGGCAAGCCCTCATTACTAGAATATAGATTGTTGCCATGTGTCACATAGGCATGAGAACAATTTTTCATCCATAGACACGGCCAGGAGACACAGTGTGTTTTCTCATTCTATGAAACATGTATACATTCATGGCCAAAAAATATTATATTTTCACATGATCTGCTGCCCTCTGGTTTTTATGTGTGTTAGTCAGATGTTTTTATCACAGACAGAAATATAATTGCAATCATATTATGAGTAACAAAAGCTTATATTGACAGTTAGAATGAGTTAATGCAGCAAGTCAATATTTGCAGTGTTGACCCTTCTTCTTCAGGACCTCTGCAATTCTCCCTGGCATGCTCTCAATCAACCTCTGGACCAAATCCTGACTGATAGCAGTCCATTCTTGCACAATCAATGCTTGCATTTTGTCAGAATTTGTAAGTTTTTGTTTGTCCACCTGTCTCTTGATGATTGACCACAAGTTCTCAATGGGATTAAGATCTGGGGAGTTTCCGTGCCATGGACCCAAAATCTCTATGTTTTGTTCCCTGAGCCATTTAGTTATCACCTTTGCTTTATGGCAAGGTGCTCCATCATGCTGGAAAAGGCATTGTTGATCGCCAAACTGCTCTTGGACGGTTGGGAGAAGTTGCTCTCGGAGGACATTCTGGTACCATTCTTTGTTCATGGCTGTGTTTTTAGGCAAGACTGTGAGAGAGCCGATTCCCTTGGCTGAGAAGCAACCCCACACATGAATGGTTTCAGGATGCTTTACAGTTGGCATGAGACAAGACTGGTGGTAGCGCTCACCTCGTCTTCTCCGAATAAGCTGTTTTCCAGATGTCCCAAACAATCGAAAAGGGGATTCATCAGAGAAAATGACTTTACCCCAGTCCTCAGCAGTCCACTCCCTGTACCTTTTGCAGAATATCAGTCTGTCCCTGATGTTTTTTCTCGAGAGAAGTGGCTTCTTTGCTGTCCTCCTTGAGACCAGGCCTTGCTCCAAGAGTCTCCGCCTCACTGTGCGTGCAGATGCACTCACACCTGCCTGCTGCCATTCCTGAGCAAGCTCTGCACTGCTGGTAGCCCAATCCCGCAGCTGAAACACTTTTAAGAGACGGTCCTGGCACTTGCTGGTCTTTCTTGGGCGCCCTGGAGCCTTTTTGGCAACAATGGAACCTCTCTCCTTGAAGTTCTTGATGATGCAATAGATTGTTGACTGAGGTGCAATCTTTCTAGCTGCGATACTCTTCCCTGTTAGGCCATTTTTGTGCAGTGCAATGATGACTGCACGTGTTTCTTTAGAGATAACCATGGTTAACAGAAGAGAAACAATGATGCAAGCACCAGCCTCCTTTTAAAGTGTCCAGTGGTGTCATTCTTACTTAATCATGACAGATTGATCTCCAGCCCTGTCCTCATTAACACCCACACCTATGTTAATGGAGCAATCACTGAAACGATGTTAGCTGGTCCTTTTAAGGCATAGTACGTCTGAGAGACCGTGACCGAGGTAGGTCCCGAGGTAGGTCCCGCGATCCTCGGTGTGGGCAGTACACGAGCGGCCCCAGGGTCAGTCTCGGTCCCAGCCTCCACCAAGTTAACCCAATGTGCGGTCAGTGAGATATAGTGTCCCTGCCCGGCAGCACTTGTCCACGTGTCCGTGGTTAGGTGGACCTTCTCAGAAACAGCGTTGGTCAGGGCACGGATGATGTTCTCTGCCACGTGCTGGTGTAGGGCTGGGACGGCACATCGGGAAAAATAGTGGCGGCTGGGGACTGAATACCAAGGGGCAGCCACCGCCATGAGATTGTGAAAGGCCTCGGTCTCTACCAGCCTATAGGGCAGCATCTCCAGGCTTAGCAATTTGGAGATGTGGACGTTGAGGGCTTGGGCATGTGGGTGGGTGGAACTGTATTTCCTCTTGTGCTCCAGCGTCTGCTGTAAAGACAGCTGAACGCTGCGCTGGGACACATTGGTGGACGCTGTGGAGGATCGTGGAGGCGAAGGTGTGGTTTTCCGGCGGGAGGCGCTCGTGCCAGGGTCCTGGGCAGGGGGTTGACTAGCAGAGGCAGCGAGTGACACAGGGGAAGGAGCAGTGGTGTGACCTGCAGGAGGTGAATGGCCTTGGTTCCATTGAGTGGGGTGTATAGCACTCATATGCCTGCGCATGTTGGTGGTGGTGGTTAGGCTAGTAGTGGTGGCACCCCTGCTGACCCTGGTGTGGCACAAGTTGCACACCACAGTCCGTCGGTCATCCTCACTTTCTTTAAAGAACCTCCAGACTTGTGAACATCTAGGCCTCGCCACGTGAGCTTCACTACGTGAAACAGTTGCTGCTGATGCACCAGCTCTGGCCCTGCTTCTCCCTCTGGCCACACCACTGCCTCTTCCAACCTGTTCTGGTGCAGCACTCGCCTCCGCCTCAGAGGCACTGTCTTCACTTGGCTTATCAACCCAGCTTGGGTCAGTCACCTCGTCATCCTCCGATTCCTCAGTCTGCTCCCCCCTCGGACTTCCTGCCCTGACAACAACTTCACCACTGTCTGACAACCGTGTCTCCTCATCGTCCGACACCTCTTTACAAACTTCTTCCACTAAGTCAACATTGTCATCATCATCATCACCCACAGACTGCGACAGTTGGAAAACTTGGGCATCGGGAACGAGGTCAGCAGCAACCTGAGAAGTGGTTTGTGACTCTGGGAAGGGTCCAAAAAACAGTTCCTGAGAGTATGCCAGATCGCATTCCAAATTTTCCTGGGAGGGGGCAGACTGGGGGAAGGAGGTTGAGGTGGAGGAGCCAGAGGAGTGCTCCCTTGGGTAACGTGGGTGGACTGCGTGGAAGACTGACTGGTGGACAAATTACTTGAAGCATTGTCCGCAATCCACGACATCAGCTGTTCGCACTGTTGTGGTTTCAACAGTCCTCTACCACGTGTCCCTGTAAGTTGAGACATGAAGCTAGGGAGTGTAGCTCTGCGGCGTTCCCCTGCTCCCTCATTAGCAGGTGCTGTCTCACCCTGCCCAGGACCACGGCCTCTGTCCCCTGCAGTAATTGAATGCCCACGCCCATGCCCTCGTCCTCGACCCTTAGCCCTGGGGTTCAACATTTTCTGTATATAAGTGTATTATATAAAAAAAATAAAATAAATGGGCCTGCTGTACTGAAACCCACAAACTTGTTCAATCTGAACAAGTAAATATATAGGTGGATAAGTTAGATCAAAATTACGTATGCTATTACGTACCGTGCAGTATGGAGCAATTACATGGAAACTATTAGATTAGGTAGACTTGGTCTGCTTAGTTGCAACCCAGACAAATGTCGCACAGAGATTTTTGTAATCTAGCTGTATCAGTGAGAGCAAAAGACCTTTTTTAATTAGGTGACGTACAGAATGTGTCACCTGGACAGAAAATACGGATTGTGTTGAGTGGACAGCTGAACTGTGACACACAGAATGGTTCCACACAGCTGTGTGAAATGGATTTGTATCACTGAGATAAAACAACAAAAAAACTATTTTTTTATATATATTTTTTTTTATATTTTGTTTTTTTGGAACGTGTCGCACAGAGATTTTTGTAATCTAGTTGTATCAGTGACAGCAAAAGACCTTTTTTAATTAGGTGACGTACAGAATGTGTCACCTGGACAGAAAATACGGATTGTGTTGAGTGGACAGCGGAACTGTGACACACACAGCTGTGTGAAATGGATTTGTATCACTGAGATATAACAATAAAAAAAAAGGGTTATGTATGGCGATAGCTGCACTACTAGTGCCAGCCAGCCAGCCCAGCCAGGAGACCAAAAAAAAATTTCTTGTAGCCCTTAGAAGGGCTGTTGGGTTCTTGTGAGATCACTCCTGCCTAACAAAGAACTAAATGCAGGCCCTAACACTCTCCCTGAAACGCAGCAGCTCTATCCCTAACGACATCCAGGCAGCATCTGAGCCGAGCACCGCGGGCAGTCACTAGTATATTCCAGGGTCACCTGATCAGGCCAGCCAACCCCTGCTATCGACATGTAAAGGCCCCACGTGATGCTGGGTATACCGCAGAGTCTCCTGGCTTGTGATTGGCTGAGTTTATAGGCGCCAAAAATGCACAATGCGGAAGTTGCCATTTCATCGAGCATGGCGAGATACTCGTCCGAGCAGCGAGTACTTACGAGTACCGTAATACTCGAACGAGCACCAAGCTCGGAAGAGCATGCTCTCTCATCTCTAGTAAGTAATATACTTATGTATTTTACATTTTAATAATTGTGTCTTTAAAGTATAAATCCAAGAAACTGCATCATAGAAAAACAAGTTTCTTTCCAAAAAGAAATACACATTTTTTGTCTCTCAGCAAAAAAAGTTTTAAATTTGTATTGCATGCAAATTCCATGGTCAAAAAAGGCATGCTATATGTAGACATTTTCCTCCTCTATTATACATTTCTCTTTGTTTTAATTTAATGATAGTAGTAATAAATAGAGATGAGCGAGCATGCTCGTCTGAGCTTGGTGCTCGTTCGAGTATTACGGTACTCGTAAGTGCTCGCAGCTCGGACGAGTATCTCGCCATGCTCGAGGAAATGGCAACTTCCGCATTGTGCATTTTTGGCGCCTATAAACTCAGCCAATCACAAGTCAGGAGACTCTGCGGTACACCCAGCATCACGTGGGGCCCTTACATGTCGATAGCAGGGGTTGGCTGGCCTGATCAGGTGACCCTGGAATATACTAGTGACTGCCCGCGGTGCTCGGCTCAGATGCTGCCTGGATGTCGTTAGGGATAGAGCTGCTGCGTTTCAGGGAGAGTGTTAGGGCCTGCATTTAGTTCTTTGTTAGGCAGGAGTGATCTCCAAAGAACCCAACAGCCCTTCTAAGGGCTACAAGACATTTTTTTTTGTCTCCTGGCTTGGCTGGCACTAGTAGTGCAGCTATCGCCATATATAACCCTTTTTTTTTTATTGTTATATCTCAGTGATACAAATCCATTTCACACAGCTGTGTGGAACCATTCTGTGTGTCACAGTTCAGCTGTCCACTCACTACAATCCGTATTTTCTGTCCAGGTGACACTTTCTGTACGTCACTTAATCCAACAAGGTCTTTTGCTCTCACGTATATAGCTTGATCAAAAAAATCTCTGTGCGACATTTGTCTGGGTCGCAGTCAAAATAGCCACCGTCAGCAGGGTGTGAGTTAGGTCTACGATAGTTTCTGCACGTCACGTTCCAAAAAAAATCAAAACTAAAAAAAATATAAAAAAAAATATATATATAAAAAAAATAGTTTTTTTGTTGTTTTAGCTCAGTGATACAAATCCATTTCACACAGCTGCGTGGAACCATTCTGTGTGTCACAGTTCAACTGTCCACTAACTACAATCGGTATTTTCTGTCCAGGTGACACTTTCTGTACGTCACTTAATCCAACAAGGTCTTTTGCTCTCACGTATATAGCTTGATCACAAAAATCTCTGTGCGACATTTGTCTGGGTCGCAGTCAAAATAGCCACTGTCAGCAGGGTGTGAGTTAGGTCTACGATAGTTTCTGCACGTCACGTTCCAAAAAAAAAACAAAACTAAAAAAAAAATATAAAAAAAAAATAGTTTTTTTGTTGTTTTAGCTCACTGATACGAATCCATTTCACACAGCTGTGTGGAACCATTCTGTGTGTCACAGTTCAGCTGTCCACTCACTATAATCGGTATTTTCTGTCCAGGTGACACTTTCTGTACGTCACTTAATCCAACAAGGTCTTTTGCTCTCACGTATATAGCTTGATCAAAAAAAATCTCTGTGCGACATTTGTCTGGGTCGCAGTCAAAATAGCCACCGTCAGCAGGGTGTGAGTTAGGTCTACGATAGTTTCTGCACGTCACGTTCCAAAAAAAACAAAACTAAAAAAAAATATAAAAAAATATATATATAAAAAAAATAGTTTCTTTGTTGTTTTAGCTCAGTGATACAAATCCATTTCACACAGCTGCGTGGAACCATTCTGTGTGTCACAGTTCAGCTGTCCACTAACTACAATCGGTATTTTCTGTCCAGGTGACACTTTCTGTACGTCACTTAATCCAACAAGGTCTTTTGCTCTCACGTATATAGCTTGATCACAAAAATCTCTGTGCGACATTTGTCTGGGTCGCAGTCAAAATAGCCACTGTCAGCAGGGTGTGAGTTAGGTCTACGATAGTTTCTGCACGTCACGTTCCAAAAAAAACAAAACTAAAAAAAAAATTGTTTTAGCTCACTGATACGAATCCATTTCACACAGCTGCGTGGAACCATTCTGTGTGCCACAGTTCAGCTGTCCACTCACTACAATCCATATTTTCTGTCTAGTTGACACATTCTGTACATCACTTAATTAAACCAGACTGAACAAGTTTGTGGGTTTCAGTACAGCAGGCCCATTTATTTTATTTTTTTTATATTGAACCCCAGGGCTAAGGGTCGAGGACGAGGGCGTGGGCATTCAATTACTGCAGGGGGCAGAGGCCGTGGTCCTGGGCAGGGTGAGATAGCACCTGCTGATGAGGAAGCAGGGGAACGCCGCAGAGCTACACTCCCTAGCTTCATGTCTCAACTTACAGGGACACGTGGTAGAGGACTGTTGAAACCCCAACAGTGCGAACAGCTGATGTCGTGGATTGCGGACAATGCTTCAAGTAATTTGTCCACCAGTCAGTCTTCCACGCAGTCCACCCACGTTATCCAAGGGAGCACTCCTCTGGCTCCTCCACCTCAACCTCCTTCCCCCCAGTCTGCCCCCTCCCAGGAAAATTTGGAATGCGATCCGGCATACTCTCAGGAACTGTTTTCTGGACCCTTCCCAGAGTCACAAACCACTTCTCAGGTTGCTGCTAACCTCGTTCCCGATGCCCAAGTTTTCCAACTGTCGCAGTCTGTGGGTGATGATGATGACAATGTTGACTTAGTGGAAGAAGTTTGTAAAGAGGTGTCGGACGATGAGGAGACACGGTTGTCAGACAGTGGTGAAGTTGTCAGGGCAGGAAGTCCGAGGGGGGAGCAGACTGAGGAATCTGCGGAGGCGAGTGCTGCACCAGAACAGGTTGTAAGAGGCAGTGGTGTGGCCAGAGGGAGAAGCAGGGCCAGAGCTGGTGCATCAGCAGCAACTGTTTCACGTAGTGAAGCTCCCGTGGCGAGGCATAGATGTTCGCAAGTCTGGAGGTTCTTTAAAGAAAGTGAGGATGACCGACGGACTGTGGTGTGCAACCTGTGCCACACCAGGATCAGCAGGGGTGCCACCACTACTAGCCTAACCACCACCAGCATGCGCAGGCATATGAGTGCTAAACACCCCACTCAATGGAACCAAGGCCGTTCACCACCTCCTGCGGGTCACACCACTGCTCCTTCCCCTGTGTCACTCGCTGCCTCTGCTAGTCAACCCCCTGCCCAGGACCCCGGCACGAGCGCCTCCCGACAGAAAACCACACCTTCGCCTCCACGATCCTCCACAGTGTCCACCAATGTGTCCCAGCGCAGCGTTCAGCTGTCTTTACAGCAGACGCTGGAGCGCAAGAGAAAATACAGTTCCACCCACCCACATGCCCAAGCCCTCAACGTCCACATCTCCAAATTGCTGAGCCTGGAGATGCTGCCCTATAGGCTGGTAGAGACCGAGGCCTTTCGCAATCTCATGGCAGTGGCTGCCCCTCGGTATTCGGTCCCCAGCCGCCACTATTTTTCCCGATGTGCCGTCCCAGCCCTACACCAGCACGTGTCAGAGAACATCATCCGTGCCCTGACCAACGCTGTTTCTGAGAAGGTCCACCTAACCACGGACACGTGGACAAGTGCTGCCGGGCAGGGACACTATATCTCACTGACGGCACATTGGGTTAACTTGGTGGAGGCTGGGACCGAGACTGACCCTGGTCCGCTCATGTACTGCCCACACCGAGGATTGCGGGGCCTACCTCGGTCACGGTCTCTCAGACGTACTATGCCTCCTCCTCCGACCCCTCCTCCTCCACCGAATTACCATCCGTGGGCACGGCGCCTTAAGTCGGTAGCTCTAGGTGCAGCAGCAGTGCCGTGGGTAAGCGCCAGCAGGCGGTGCTCAAACTGCTGAGCTTAGGTGACAAAAGGCACACCGCCCAAGAGCTGTTACAGGGCATCACGGCGCAGACCGATGTGTGGCTGGCACCGCTGAACCTCAAGCCAGGCATGGTTCTGTGTGACAACGGGCGTAACCTGGTGGCGGCTCTGCAACTCGGCAGACTGACCATGGCCATGCCTGGCCCATGTGTTCAATCTAATAGTTCAGTGGTTCCTCAAGACATACCCCAATCTGTCTGATTTGCTCACCAAGGTGCGCCGAATCTGTGCGCATTTCCGCAAGTCGACCACAGATGCTGCCACTCTCAGGGCAGCGCAGAGCCGCCTACAACTGCCCTCTCACAGACTGTTGTGCGACGTGCCCACGAGATGGAATTCGACATTAAACATGTTATCCAGAGTTTACCAGCAGCGCAGAGCGATTGTAGACTGCCAGATGTCAACTTCCACCAGAACTGGTAGTCAGGTCAGTCAGATTCCTCAAGTCTACAATGAGGAGTGGACGTGGATGTCTGATATCTGCCAGGTGTTGAGCAACTTTGAGGAGTCAACACAGATGGTCAGCGGCGATGCCGCCATTATCAGCCTCGCCATCCCGCTGCTTTGCCTGTTGAAAAACTCACTGCTCAGCATCAAGTCGGATGCTTTGCGCTTGTCACAAGAGACGGTGGAGGAAGATACGTCGCTTGATAGCCAGAGCACCCTCCGGTCTGTTTCTCAGCGCGTATCAGAGGAGGGGGATAAGGATGAGGAGGAAGAGGAGGAGCATGTCTGCGAGACAGAAGAGGGTACCAGTGCTCCTTCTTAACTCTTGAGCGTGTATGGGCTGAAGAGGAGGTGGAGGAGGAAGAGGAAATGGAGAGTCAGGCCAGTGAGGAGAGGGAATTCTTGCGTGTTGGGACTCTGGCGCACATGGCAGACTTCATGTTAGGCTGCCTATCCCGTGACCCTCGTGTTAGAAGCATTTTTTCAAACACCGATTACTGGGTGTTCACTCTCCTGGACCCACGGTACAAGCAGAACCTTTCCACTCTCATCCCTGCAGAGGAAAGGAGTATGAGAGTGAATAGATATCAACAGGCCCTGGTGCACAAGCTGAAACAATCCTTCCCATCTGACGCCGCTAGCGGCAGAGGGCATGGTTCTGTGGGCCAAGTAGCGGGGGAGAGGAGGCGAGCAGGCAGCTTGTCCAGCACTGGCAGGGAAACGCTCTCCAAGGCCTTTGCCAGTTTTATGTCACCCCAGCAAGACACTGTCACCTGTCCCCAGTCTAGGCAGAGTAGGGGGAAGCTGTACAGAAAGATGGTGAGGGAGTACCTAGCTGACCATACCAACGTCCGTAGCGATCACTCTGCTCCATACAACTACTGGGTTTCAAAGCTGGACACGTGGCCTGAACTGGCGCTGTACGCCTTGGAGGTGCTGGCCTGCCCTGCCGCTAGCGTGCTGTCAGAGCGGGTATTCAGTGCAGCTGGTGGCGTCATCACCGATAAGCGTACACGCCTGTCAACTGACAGCACTGACAGGCTGACGCTTATTAAAATGAACAAAGCCTGGATTTCACCGGAATTCAAATCTCCTCCGGGGGAAAGCAGCTAAAGATTTAAATAACTTATGTATCCGATTCCTCTTCTCTACTCCTCCTCCTCCTCCTCCTCCTTGTCGTCTTTGCCTAACGCTGACCAAAAAAACGCCATTTTTTAGAGGTCCACTGGCACTCTTTTACCACAATTTTTCAGGAGGGCCCCCTACAGGCCCTCTCTTCAAACAATTTTTCCGGAGGTCAACCTACAGGCCCTCTCTCTAAATAATTTTTCTGGAGGTCCACCTACAGGCCCTCTCTCCAAACAATTTTTCCGGAGGTCCACCTACAGGCCCTCTCTCCAAACAATTTTTCCGGAGGTCCACCTACAGGCCCTCTCTCCAAACAATTTTCCGGAGGTCCACTACAGGCCTCTCTCCAAACAATTTTCCAGAGGTCCACCTACAGGCCCTCTCTCCAAACAATTTTTCCAGAGGTCCACCTACAGGCCCTCTCTCCAAACAATTTTTCCAGAGGTCCACCTACAGGCCGGCCCTCTCTCCAAACAATTTTTCCAGAGGTCCACCTACAGGCCCTCTCTCCAAACAATTTTTCCTGAGGTCCACCTACAGGCCCTCTCTCCAAACAATTTACGTCTTTTTCCTATCTTTCTCTCTCTCCAAACTATTTTTCCGGATAGCTGCCATATACGGTATTAAACTGAGAAGAATACATAGAACACATGCCACACTTGATCGAGCTCATAATTGACAATTGTACCGGTTGATGCTAAATTTTTAAGTTGGGGTCCTGCGTCGTCATTCGAACTCCATCCGGCTGTTGTCACCACCACACACGCTAGCCCAGGGGGCACTCCTCTGGCTCTTCCAGCTCAACCTCCTTCCCCCCAGCCTGCCCCCCACCTACAGGCCCTCTCTCCAAACAATTTACCCGGGTAGGGGACGTATTAGATATTGTACTGATTTTTTTTTGGTTCTTCTTTTAATTGCCTCCTGCGATAGACGGGAATTGAATCCGGGTCAACTGCTTGGGAAGCAGCTATGCTCACCACTTTACCACCAACAGCCACAGCAACTGATAAGAACAGATACTAAACTTGATGTCAGCCAACATTTCGACAATCGATAACCCGAAACGGGTCCGCCGTCGAGCCCGGCGTTCGGCCACCCTGAACATTTCACATACTCTGACCCAGTCTGACCCTGGGGCCGCTCATGTACTGCCCACTTGGAGGATGCTTCACCTCCTGCTACCTCAGTCTAACTCGGTCACTCTGTTGTCACCGCCATGCTGAGTCTGGCTAAATTTTTGGGTGGCTCACCTGCTACCTCATGTAACTTGGTCACTTGTTGGTGTCACCGCCATGCTGTGTCAGGCTTATGCCTGCATCGTGTGGCTGGGGATAGGAGAGCAGTGCCAGCATGGGCATGGGTGATGGACCTTCGTTGCACCTAGTTGGGTGCTTCCCTATATATTCCCACCATGCCAGCCATGGGTTGTACATTAACTAATAACAGGCAAAACAAATGAAATATTTTACAGAAGGGTCAACTACAGACACTCCTAAACAATTTTACATGAGGGAGTGTCTCCCCGTCTGCCATCGTGTTCGGTCAGGCTGTCAGTAGGTACACCACCTCTGTCGTCCGCAGAAGCGGCCACTATGAGGAAGGCAACGGCGAGAACATCCCCTTTTCAATTGAGAGCAAGTGTAGAATTGTAGGAGGATGACATTTTTCTTCCGCAGTGGATTCACCTTACCCTTTATCATTGCCAGACAACAGTTAGTGAAAAAGTAATTGGCAATGATGAAGAAAATGTAACGGTGCAGTGGACCGTCTGTGACGCAAAACCTATATATTCCCACCATGCCAGCCATGGGTTGTACATTAACTAATAACAGGGAAAACAAATAAAATATTTTACAGAAGGGTCAACTACAGACACTCCTCAACAATTTTTTAGGAGGGTCAACTTCGGACACTCGAAAACAAATTTTTTGGAGGCTCGCCTACAGACATTTGACTGCTACCTCAATCTAACTTGGTCACTTGTTGGTGTCACTACGCTGTCACCATGATGTGTCAGGCTTATGCCTGCGTCGTGGGTAGGGGGATAGCACAGCAGTGCCAGCATGAGCAGTGGTGTCACCTGCAGGCGGTGATGGACCTTCGTTGCACCTAGTTGGGTGCTTCCCTAACATGTGATGGGTATTTGCCTCACCTTTCTTGGTCTGGGTGAGCACAATTGCCATGAGGGTAACCACCAGGCTGTTGCCTGAGAATTTGGGGTAATGGTGGGATTAGGCAGCCTCAGAGGCATCCATGCATGCTGCCCCTGCTGTTTCCTGTCCATTTCCATGGTGTTTCCATCATTTTCTGAGGTTTCCAGGTTTTCACCCAGCCTTCCCTAGGCAGAGCCTTGGTCCCCTGCAAAAATGCTCGAGTCTCCCATTGACTTCAATGGGGTTCGTTATTCGAAACGAGCACCCGAGCATTTTAGTGCTCGCTCATCTCTAGTAATAAACTATAATGTGATCTTTTTTTTCAAATTAGAAGGGGATTTCCCATCCTCAGGACAGAACATCAATATCAGATTGGTAGGGGTCTGTACTCTGCCGATCAGCTGAATCCCTGCAGTCAGTCCTATTTAAGTGAAAGGAACTTAAAGGGGTATTCCCATCTCACAAATGTAGTTTGTATAGTTAGATATAGCCATACCAATATTATTACTAATAGAATGTATTTATATAAAATGTACCGCTTAGAAGATTTCCCTATTTGTATATCCATTGTCCCACACACATCAGTCAGGCCGTTGCCCCTAGTTACGACCACTGCTGCCCTGTAGTAGTGGTGGCCGGCTTGCTCTTGTGCAGACCCGCTCTGAGGTAACTGCTGTAAACATACATTGCATGAGCATGCGCAGACACATCTTAGGGTTGTAGCATTTTTGTCTGCGCTTCCAAAACGCAGAGAAATGGATCATGTCCCAAGGTCAGTTCATCTCTATCGAGCAGGATCCGCTTATAAAGGCTTCGTTTTGGACGGATCCTGACCATTGTGTTTTGGACTGTAGCGTCCAAAACGCAGATGTGAAAGTACCCTAAGATGCGTCTTCTCGTGCTCATGCAATGTGCGTTCACAATACAGAAGTTACCTCAGAACAGGTTTGAAAAGGAGCAAGCCGGCCACCACTACTACATGGCCGCGGTGGTCGTAACTAGGGGCAACGGCCTGACTGATGTGTGTGGGACAATGGATATACAAATAGGCAAATCTTCTAAACGGTACATTTTATATAAATACATTTTGTTAGTAATAATATTGGTATGGCTATATCTAACTATACAAACTACATTTGTGAGATGGGAATACCCCTTTAACTGTAATACTCTGCATTGCCACTATTAAGTAGACACACAAATGCCATGACCCCTCAAAATGAGAATCTGCCCCTCACTGATCTGATTCTGAAGTCCTATAAATGGATCGTGGCTATGTTTTACTAGGACCACAATCCTGTGTTCTCAGCCTGAATGTCCAGGAAAATGATGTCTTTGTTCAATTATAAGTGGGTTGCTTTTATAACACTGGAATAATGTGCACACCTACTGTGTAAGTTGGTTTTATATAAAATACATAAAAATTCTAATTTAAAGGAGTTGTCTCATTTCAGCAGATGACATTTATCATGTACACAAAGTTAATACAAGGCACTTACTAATGTATTGTGATTGTCCATATTGCCTCCTTTGTTGGCTTGCTTCATTTTTCCATCACATTATACACTGATTGTATCCAGAGGTTATGACCTCCCTGCAATACAGCAGCGGTGGCCGTGCTTGCACACTATAAGAAAAAGAAATGGACCAGTCTCTCTGGTGGCCAGGACTGTGGGATCATCGTAGTAGGCATGCATGCGCAGCAGCCTTTATCTTGGCCACCTCATATCTGTACTGCAGCGGTGGCTCTAATCCCCAGAAATGATCAGTGTATAATGTGATGGAAAAATTAATCAGGCCAGCAAAGGAGGCAATATGGACAGGGAGCAGACTGGCCATAGACCCTACAGGGAAATTTCCTAGTGGGCTGATGCTTATTGACAATGGCTGGGTACATAATGATATGATGCTCTGACGCCTGATGTAGGAGCATCAAGCACTTATGCACCAGGCCAGCTGCTGCAGGTTCCTCCTGAATCCAACTGTACTGCCATCCTCAGGACAATGTTACAGTTTCATACTGTTGGCGCGGATGGCAGTATTTTGTGCTGCACTGTTTATTTACTTATTAAAACCGGATAATGAAACGCATTCCTTTTGCCTAATCTGTCTTTATATTCTGATACGTAATTATGGAGGCAGCTATATTGACTGAACTGCTAACAGTTTTATAGCAGCCACATGGATAATAGGGCACACTAAATAGGAGATGTTCATATACCGCTATGGGTCTATGATTTACCTAGACATACTCAGGGAGGAGTAGGTGATCTGTGTCCATCATCTATTGTGAATGGTGTGATCCTGTGTTACCTATACAGAGATGTTACTTGTTATTGTAATCCTGCCTGTGAGGATAATGGGAGCACTGCAGAAAAGTGATCTCTAGACAGTGCTCTATCGGTCCCATAGAAGTGAATGGAGCAGTGGACCAATGTGCACTACTGCCCTGTTCAGATAGAGGAACCCTCGTTGTCATGGTTGCAGGGGGTCTTAGCGCTCAAGCCCTCTGCTATATTATATTTATCACCTATCCTGTTAGGGGCGTACACAGATCTCCCAGGGCCCCTCACCCAGTTTCCCAATATGGGTGTGTCAATAACTCCCAGGCAATGCAGAATTCAAGCTACTGTACAATACCACAGTTCTCTGACGAATCTAAATTTTTCTGTTAAGCTGAAGAAATTTTAATTAAAAAAAAAAATGTAATAAAAACATTGTCCCTCACCTTACCCATTTAATCTGACTTTTGTGGTGGACAAAGTGGAACAGGTGCTTCACAACTGTGGTCTTCATTATGAGCTATATATTTCTCAATACATTTACACAAGAAAAGTGGTATAAAAACATTAATAAATCTGCTTCGCTTCTATTACAAAGCTGTTTGCCTACAGCCACCACTAGGGGGAGCTCCATGCATAGAATTTTATATACTTACCATTGATCTCTGCGCACTAAGCTCAACCTAATGACCTTTACATGAAAAATACATTGTTTTCTTGCTGAGAGAAGATTGAAGCATTCAATGTTGCCCCCACCCCTTCCTCAGGGCCCTGTAGCAGTCATGTGTTCTGTGTTCAGTGTAGGCAGATGTGGATCCTGTGGGTAGGTGATAAATCATTTTGTGGGAGCCTTTAACACCAAACAATGGCTTTAAACATGGTGTGGACAGACCCTAACTTTTCAACACTGCACATAATTTCTGTAATGTTGCCATTGTCATAATTTTGTTTAAAGTAAGAATGTATATTTCAAATGTGTTTGTATTCAGCTAGATAACAACTTCAGACTCCACAGAAATCACTTTACAAGTTTTTTTCTGATCTAAAAACATTTGCATTTGTTACTTAAAAAGGATATGTATACAAATGAGAGCTGTTTAGCTTGGCATGTCTCCTTTTGTCACTTAATACTGTATTTAGTATTGGTGCAGAATTATGCCCTGTGAGGCCCTGGGCAGGGTAACAGAGTACAGATATAAATAAAATAAAATGATCACAGTGGCTAACCGTCCTAGTATTAGTGGAAAAGGTGCACTACCTTGACACACCCACTGCCGTATAAAGAAGAATCAAATATAAAATACTGAAATGGTAGGCACACTAGCTGTTGGCGGCATGGAGATAAATCATTGGTCTGAATAAAATAGTGAGAATGCGTAAAATAGCACTCAACTAATATAATATTAAAATAAATGGATTAAATGAATAAAGTAGAGTTTATAAAATGAGATAAAATAATGGATCCGGGGTACCCTGGTGTTGAAGGTTTGTATAATTCAACAATCACAAGCGCTGAACGTGGGGTGTATATAATGAGTGAAAAATATGTAAAAATAGAGAAAATACAAAAATGAAAAGTAAAAAAGGTTCTACTGAGGTCGTATTGCCCGTATGAATACTGTCCTCCTTTTGGTTAATGTCCTCCTTTTGGTTAATGTCCTCCTTTTAGTTAATGTTCTCTTTTTAGTTAATGTTGTCCGTTAATCTATGTTTGCATCAAGCAACATACATCAAAAATCATCTGAATGGATGTATCTCTATCCGTTAGTTAAACTAAATTAGCCCTTTGCCCATCAAAACAATGTAACACACAATATGGAGCGGTTACTTTACCCCTTCCAGGGATTAGGTTGAGTTCAATGCAATCCTCCACTTTGTAGTAGTCCTTGCTCCTATACTGCTCCATGTGGGGGAATCCTGCTGTTGGTATCCTGCTCGCCCGGCTTGTTTCTCAGAGCGCGCTCTGTGCGGCTTACCACTTGGTATCCCACGTGGGCGCGAGATCTCTCAAGTGTCCCGCTGCATAGTCCGCTTCTGGAAGTGATGTTTCTTCAGGGCCAGAGCGATGGTATCAAATGAATATTGGTTGACTGAAGAAGGGTTCAGTTAGGTTTCGTCTCCATTGACAATGAATGGAGTCAAAATAGAAGCATTTTTTTCCGGTATTGAGACCCTATGACAGATCTCAATATCGGAAAATATTAACACTGGTGTGAAAGTAGCCTAAGTATTGGTAACCATAAACGCTGGGTTATGTTAAATTAGAATCGGTTTATTGAAGCACAACTATCAGAAACAATGAGTAAACACACAAATACTACATAACATTTCCATAAAAGCGTGATCAAAACATGTTCAACCCTATACTTTCATTCATCTATTGCAATCATGTATGGTATTGTATTTTTCCAAGAACAAACAGGCAAAAAGGTGCTCCTTAGAAACATATTATACTATATACTGTAATTCCCCATTTTGTATCACTGCCTATGAAATTTCACCCTCCTTGTTTCCAGTATATTCTCTAATTTTGATCATTAGCATTACTTCTGTTTTCCTTTCAGGTACTTTCAGGAACTGTACCCCTCCTTACAGATTATCTATCTGATCCAAGTTACAGTGATATTGTAGTTAACATATTATTAGACATTTCATCATATGAACCACTGACCCTGGCTGGATCTCTTTCCACGTTAAAAGGAATTGGTGAACATTTCCCATGTCTTATTGGACAGATAGCAAAGATTTATGGAGCAGTGGGACGTGTGGATGAGGTATGTAACCACTGATAAAAAAGGGGTAGAAAAGGAAAACTACTTTCATGTATGGGTTAGTCATAATCAATTTATCATACGGATTTCAGCAATAGGATGTTCATTTACGTTGTAGTGAATAATAAGGTTAGAGGTTGTGAGATTAAAGAGTTCAAGCTTGGTTTAAGGGAAATAATTTACGTATGAGAATATTTAATGTGAGCATACAAACAAATTGAGAGTTCAGATGCATTGCCAAATTTCTAAATGACAAACTATAGAGTCTTAGGGGTTTTAAATATTAATCATTATACTTTTTTATAAACATCGGTCAGCATTTTAAAGGGGTTTTCTTGGATCAGAATATTGAAGGCTATACTCAGGAAGCCATGAATATCAGCTTGGTGGAAGGTAAACCCTCGTCAGTCTCTCGTCAGTGTTTGAAGAGGCTGTTGTGCTCATGTGAGAACCAGCCACAGCCTATTCTTTTTTTTATATATTGATCTATTTACCGTACCCGCACACCCTCTGCTTAGTACCTTCATCTCATTCAAAAACAAAATATTAAAAGAAACAAATTTATCTTTTTTCCTTCTCTTTTTTTTAAATAATAGATAGTATTATTTACGAAGCACACATATTAACGTCCCATAAAAGGAATATGTTATGTTGTACATGCAACCCTATCTGTGGATAGCTTATTGTATGGAGTTGTTGATCAGATTGATATATAGTCGTGTGAGAAAAGATTTATAGCAACCAATCACAGCATAGCTTTCATTTTGTACTCTGCTATTTAAAAAAAATGAAAGCTGCGCTGTGATTGGTTGCTATGACAAGAGACACTTAAAGGGGTTTTCCGAATTATAAATATTGATGACCTATCCTCAGGATAGGTCATCAATATCAGATCGGCGGGGGTGCCGGGTGTTGAGCGCCGTACCAGCGCTGCCTCCTCTTCACTGTTTACATGCTGGCCGTAACAGGGGTAGTGGTGAGTAGGTGTAATTACACCTCACCGCTCCATTCATTTCTATGGGAAGAATCGCTTCCATACAAGTCTATGGAAGCGATTCTTCCCATAGAAATGAATGGGTCAGTGAGGTGTAATTACACCTACTCACCCCTACCCCTGTTATGGCCAGCATGTAAACAGTGAAGAGGAGGCAGCGCTGAAACGGCGCGCCTCCTCTTCAAACAGCTGATCGGCGGGGGTGCCGGGTGTCAGACCCCCGCCGATCTGATATTAATGACCTATCCTGAGGATAGGTCATCAATATATATATAACTCGGAAAACCCCTTTAATAAATTTGGCACACCTTGAGCTGTCCATATGCCACAGACTGAAATGTTTGTCAGCTATGGTCTGGAACAGATTTCAGATATATGTTACTCCAGTTTGCTGGCATAAAAATGTAGCAAAGTTATGGTGTATGCACATAATGGACTTTCTCTTTTTCTATTGTTTTATTACGAGAAATGCACTGTTTTTATTTCATATGAATCTGAATCTGTAATGCATTTTCCGACTGTTATGCTTTGGGGATTCAAAAAACTTTCAAAAATAATAAAATAAATGTTATAAAAAAAAAAATGTAGCAAAGTTAACAGTCACACTTGGTGAGTTATCACATGTAGTTAACGCATTATGATTGTGACTGTTAACTCTGCTACATCTGTAAATTATGAAAAGCACCATGAGCTGTGGAAAATCCTAAAAAGTCTTACATTTTTCCTCATAGTGGGGCTTGTGCAAAAATTTAGTGACTTTTGTATGCCCAAAAGCTTCCATTGAACATTCTGAAAGGGATCCAGGTTATAAAGATTGCTCCCATTTACCATTTTATATTTACCATTTTTTGCATGAATGATGATGTCCAATAAAAGGATATCCTGCAATCCCTTGTAAGCTTTATTCACATAGTAAAATTAAAAACATGGTGATGCTGCTGCATTTCTGACCTTACACAGGCCCTTAATCAGCTATATCCTTTTATTTGACATCATCATTCATGTTTTCACCTAGGAGTCAGCCTGGAAGTATCCTCTGCATCATTCACTATTTGGAGTGATCATCACATGGGAGCTGTGATCTATATTCACATTGACCATTTTTGCACTTTCTTCTCATGGCTGATTCTTTTCGATTTGGTGGATGATTTATCTGGTTGCTAGCCTGCACCACCTTACTAAATGTAAATTAAAATTACTAACTGTAAAATAAACTTAGTAAAATAACATTACTAATTTATAAAATAAAAAATGTAGAAAAAATGGTCAGAATTTCATAAAACCTCATATACATCTGACCGCTCATATTCGTCTATCCCATTACAATATATATCTGCGTGTGTCCCTGACCTTGATGTATTGAGCTGGGTAGAGAGAGGGCTTCATTATGTCTCCCAACTTTATGATGGGGACCATCGCCACAATTTTAGAATTTTAGTTCTTTGCCAGACAACTTCAATCTGCTAATTATAAATTATATATATATATATATATATATATATATATACCTCCAGATCAGGACTTTCCTTCACAAAGAGTCTAAAGGAAACCTCGGATGACCGACTTTTATTATGTATTTTCAAAATGTATACCCACAAAAATCCTCTCCTTGAGGATGAGTTATGGGAAAAAGAATTGGGTCTTACATTTGAAGATGGATATCTCCAATACGTTTAATAAATCTAACTTGTAGATGCAGCTCACACCTTGAGATGGCTATGAAAATCATGCTGATGCAAGATGGTATTCTACTCGAACTCTCCCCCTTATTGTTGGGGAGGCTGTGAATGGATTGGGACACTACTACATATTCTTTGGGGCTGCCCGGTTTGAAAGTCATATTGGGAAAAGGTATTTGACTTGCTTGATAATGTTTTACAGCACACAGTTCAGATATCTCTTCAGATGACATTACTGTTCCTGGAAGCACACAATCTTCCTCCTAGATGCAGAGCTTTGTGCTGCAAAATATTACTGATAGCTAAATTAGTGCTCACAAGGCACTGGAAACAGACTATGGTGCCTGATATAGAAGAGGTACTCTCCACTGTTTCACTGCCCCCAAGGTCTCCCGATCTGACCCCCTTAGACGTTTATCTTTGGGGTCATCTGAAGGTAATTGTCTATGCTGTGAAGATACGAGATGTGCAGCACCTGAAACTACGGATACTGGAAGCCTGTGCTAGCATTTCTTCTGCGGTGTTGCTATAAGTGTGTGAAGAGTGGGAGAAGAGGGTTGCCTTGACAATCCAACACAATGGGCAGCACTTTGAACACATTTTATAAGTGGTCAGAAACTTGTAAATAACTCATGAAAGAATAAAGCTACGTTAAAACCAAGCACACCATTGTTTTTCTTGCGAAATTCTCAATAAGTTTGATGTGTCCCTCTTCCCATTGAAAAAACTAAAGTTGGATCCAAAATGGCAGACTTCAAAATGGCTGCCATGGTCACCACCCATCTTGAAAAGTTTCCCCCCTACCATATACTAATGTGCCACAAACAGGAAGTTAATATCACCAACCATTCCCATTTTATTTAGGTGTATCCATATAAATGGCCCACCCTGTACAATACGTGGAGACTGTGGAATCATAGCATGTATGGTTCTTCCAACTGACACTTCTGGACCTTACCTTTCTTCTTCTTTTGTAATCTACAGTAATTTACCACCCTCTGTTGCGCATCTTTATATTATGATTAGAGATGAGCGAGTCGATTCGTTGATTCGTATCAAATCTTGGGAATTTGTAGCTGCGAAGTGAATCCGAATATTAGGTGATTCGCTTCGGCTTTGTACGCATTCGCTATGTAGTTTGTCCTATAAATTATACGCTATTGCTACGTATAAGTTACTCTATACGCTGTTGCGTACGAATTCAATTCATTTGCGATGCAGACTCCTCCCTGGTAGCCCCGCCCCCTTCTCCAGCGTGCGAGGAAGACGAGGCAACTCAGGAAATTAAGATGGTGACACAGCGAGGCCCTGACTGGGGAGGCATGGTGTGGGGCACGACCCCTATGAGGAAAGGGAACCGGAGGAGATCTACGTCTCTCAACATGTCCGGCAGCCTAAGAAGTCGGGCACGGCGGAGGCGGCAGGAGTTCCCGCTCCGCCGGAGAAAACTACTCCCTTTGACAAAATTCAATCGTCCCCGAGGCTGTCACCCGGAACGCCCTGACCCTCTGGGAATACAAAAAGTTGGTAGAGGAGTGGGTTGTGCAGGTTTTGGAGCACCCACAGTCTGTTGACCCCATGCTGGAGTGCCGAAGGGGTACCTGTGAGGAGTTGGTCAGGGGGATACAAATGACACAGACAAAGTGAGGCCCTGACACTCCTCCCAAACCACTGTCCCTGCCTTTTGGGGGAACCCGGCTCCTTAACATGCCGGCCCCAACCGAAGACTGCAATTACACTAAAGTAAGTGGAACACGAGACAAACAACAAAACAAAACACAAGCAGGAAAAAACCTAAACAGTTCAGGAACTGAAGGGGTAAAAAGTAAAGGAACCAAGCAAGGAATAAACAGAGGAGAAAACCAGAGGTAGGGAACGGTAATAAGAAACTAGGGAAAAAGGTACAGAGTCACTGGAATACAGGATAAACTCAGAGTAGCTAGTTTAGGCACAAGGCTCGATAGCAGGCACAGATAAATGGTGAGAGTGAAACTAAATAGTGGCTAGAGTTCCAGCCCCAAGGCGTAATAGGAGCAGGGATCTCAGCCACACCCTTCAATGGACCAAAATTACTGGCAGGGACGCCTGCCAGTAAAACTAGCAAAACCTTTAACCCTTAAGGAACCTAAGTGTTACAAGAGGATTTTCTGGCTTGCACTCGGGACGAGCGCCGCATAGCTACAGGGCGCGTCCTCACAGCAAGACGAGAAGTCAGCTGCGGAAGCGCGCCCCTGTCAGGACACGGGAATGCCCGCACCCGCCCAGCATCCGCTGGAGGGCCGCAGCACCCCCGAATCCTGACAGTACCGTTTTTTGGTTCAGTGTGGAATGGGGTGTAGGTTTTATTGGCGATGAGGATACAGCGGAAGAATTATACGTAAACCGCCATTCTGTAAAGCGGCCGTATCTTCCGCCCGTCCGCCACAATCTCCGCGCAGGGGATTACGTGGAGTATACCCCCATGAAGAGCCTCCAAGGCCCCTTTGCTACTGGGGTGAAACTCCTTAAGCAACCAGCTACTCCTGCAGCGCCCCCGGAAGACTGGACTGAGGAGGCCCAGGCCGCAGAAGAGGCTCCCATGAGACCAATGATGTTCTGAGGAGAAATCACAAGCTCAGCTGGAACCCCTGACACCAGATTTGCCAACGCTGCCGATCCTTCATGTGGGACAGATGACCACCAACAGTTTTGCGTACCAGCCATCGGTGGTACAATACCAACTGCCATGGCAGGTGCAGGCCACACAGTCCGCCGCTCACGGAAGACCGTTACCAGAGCCCTTACAGCCGGAGATTCTGTCACCTTGTATGCCGGCGGGAGGATCTGGCCACTACAAGGTAATGGGCAAGGCCCAAGTTGCCATGGCCCTTGCCAGTGTGAACGCCCTGTCACTACCAAGACCATCCCTGAGAGGTCGGTGGGGGACTGCTGCCGCAGCCAATGTCGCTTTCATGAGGCAGGAGCGCCCTCTCATGTCTTTTAGCTCCAGCAGCAGCGAAGAGGTCCTGCTGGCCTAAGGATCCTGCAGCTTTTATGGGAGCCAGAACGTGGACTTAACCTGAAGGGTGAGCACTAGTTGGCGTTTGTTTTTATTTTTGTTGCCCTGCATTTGTCCTCACCCAGATGGACATGGATTGTCAGGACTCCACCCATCAAAAAAAAAAGTTTTAACCAAGTTGCGCATACGTGCGCCTCATCCCTTTTTTCCCCCTTTTCAGGTTATAGGGGAGCCCCTTGAAAGAGGGTTTTTAAGGAACCTTTGCTGCTATTTTTTTACCCATTTGGATTACAATTTTACCTATGTGGATTACAAATTGCAACTGAGTTGGGAATGTGTTCCAGTTGTATGACAAGAGTCAGAAGAAAAGAGACTTAAACGTGTCCGTGAGCATATTAGCTAGGTGATATTTAAAATGTTTACATTATACCTATAATGTATTTGCACTATATTGTTTGCACTGGATTGTTTGCACTATTGTTTTTACCTTTCAGCAACGTTTTCAAGTATGTTGCCCATTGTGTGTATTTCTTTACAGGTACCGCAATGTGTCCTCATATTCCCTTTATTGTATGGTGGATGGTTGTACTATGCACTTAGCTGGATAGACAGCACCTTACTTGTTCTACCTCAAATATACATACTGCCTCTGAGGGCGATTTCAGATCTGACCATTTCCGCTGGATCTGGCCCGGGGTCCGCAAGGTGTCGAACTAATAGCGCAAGCCTCGGATCACCTGCTGGATCACCTCCTTTTTATGCTGGTTCGGGTGGCGGTGTGTGCCATCGTAAATCGTAATCCTGGCGGTCCATCAACCGGACTATGTATTTTGGCTGTGCAGCAGAGCTAAATGATAAGGATCGCCTGGATGCCATTTTCGAATATTCGCTCTGCCTCTGAGTGCACGCCACGGCCTATCGTCGTACGTGCCTGCGTATTACGTAATCGCGTAGACAATAGTACGCTGAGGATTAGTAAGCTATTTGTACACTCATGCGTACGTCTTCTAAGAAGTTGCGTACATTTTTTAAATGTTCGTTATTAGTGCGCGAATGTTCGCTAATAGCACATAATAACGTATATTTTGTACGCAAATACAACAAATCTATTCGTCGAATATACGAATCTTAGGAAAACTTCGGCGAATGTTTGGCGAATAATTTTTTGAATGATTCGCTCATCTCTAATTATGATGTCCTTCATTCCAAGTGTGAACTCCTGGCACAATCTAGTTGTTTTATGTCCATTCTATTATCTATTATCTCCCCATCTTGCTGGAAAAAGCAGGACATTTTTTTTTCTGGTGTTAGTTGGTTTGTAAAACTGTTCAAAGAGGTCCAGGGTCTTCAGTTTTTGAAGAAAATGGGGCTCACTATTTGTGTTTCTGACACTAGGCACAAAATGCCAATTTTCTGGCTCTGAAATGGTGTTTTGTGAGTCAAATGGGGATTTTCAGTGGACCAGTACCTCATGTTTGGGAATTTACGTGACCTAATAAATGAAACCAAGCTTCATCCATCATGAAGCACAGCAATGGGTCCAAATGTCTGTGAGCAATCATCGATCCATCATCCACACTGCCACTATACCCTTATCAGATTACGCCGGACCGAAACGTTCGGCCACCCGGACCGAAACGTTCGGCTTATACTTTAAAAGGTATCTATATTATACCTACTGATGGATCAGAATCACTATATGTGTTAAATAAATGTTAAATTGCATTCCAGCTATTGTGTGCAGAAATTTTCTCTTTACCTGTCAGCAATCATAGTCTGCAACCAAGTCCAATACTTTACTCATGCATTTAGCTTTGTCAGACTCTTTCAGGTTCAGAAATTTCAGCACTCAATGACACGTCGTTTGTGATAAACCAACTTGCTGAGACAACCTTTGAGTTGATTTTTGGGGCTACTTGCAATCCACTGCTGAATTTCATGCACAACTTCAGCCATCCTGATGGATGGAGGCCTTGGTTTCTTCATGTTTGCAACAGAGCCAATTTAATGCCATTTCTGAACCGCACTCCGAATACAAAGTTTAGCTGGTGGTTTTCTTATTGGGTACTTGTGGGAAAGGTCTCTTGCGTTTCCTCAATCAATCTGCTTTCCACATTGTCTTCCACAATCACTATTCACTGTTCCATGGAGAATACCATCTTTCTAGCACAATATGCCGCTTTTATCAAACTGAATAATAAATCAGTCTTAATTGTCCATAGCAACCAGAGCTCAGCTTTCAGTCTACAGGGCTCTAAAAATGAAAACTGAGCTCTGATTGGTTACTATGGACAACTAAGACAGATTTACTATTAGGAAGTTTGATTTGGAGATATTGGAGGTGGGCTACTTTTTCATTGGCCACTCTGTAAATAATGAACATCCACAATCATCCAGCCCACCACATATCTAATACTCACTCAATAGCAGTCACAGAATTATTGAAATACTTTATCTGAAAAAATATGATATAAAAAATGCATCAGATTTACTCTTTTACTGGATCCCAATTACATTGTGGGAAGATGAACGTGATTATACTGTAAACTTGAGAACCAAATGCAATTACTACAGATTGTTTCTTAATTTGATTACATTGGCTACAACATTTTCTAAGTACTTGAATATTTTTTATGTTGCAATTTGATTATAGTTTATTATGTTTGGAAAGGGAAATAAAAAGTCTGTCTTTTCAGCAATCTCCTTCCCATCAAGAGAAAATAACAAACAACAGCTCTTTTTGTTTTACAAGAATTGCTGTTGAAATGTCAAATTACCGTGTTTTATTATTGACTTGCTGTTAATCAGAAATCCGTTCATGATTTTATATTTAACTCTGTTCGGCACTAATAACAGCTGGAGGAGAAATCCGCAACTAAGTCACATGGTTTGGTATAAAAAGAGCATGTTAGAGAGGTATAGTCTCTCAGAAGCAAAGATGGCTTGAAGTTCACCAATCTGCAACAAAAAACTGCATCTAAAAATTATGGAGTAATTTCAAAAAAATGTTCCTCAGTGTAAAATTGTAAAGACTTTGAATCTCCCACCATCCACAGTACATAATGTCATCAAGGGATTCAGAGAATGTAGAGAAATCCATGTGTGCCAGGGACAAGACTGATGGTCAGTATTGTATGCTTGTGATCTACAGGCCTCAGTGCATTAAAAATATGATTCTATAATGGAAATTACTGCATGGGCTCAGGATCATGTCCATAAATCATTGTCTGTGAAGTTCACCATGCAATCCACAAATGCAAGTTAAAGCCTCATGATGCAAAGAAGAAGCCATACGTCAACATGATTCAGAAAAACTGCAGTCTTCTCTGGGCCAAAGCTCATTTAAAATTGGACTGAGGCAAAATGGAAAACTGTTCTTTGGTCAGATGAATCAAAAGTTGAAATTATTTTTGGAAACCACACCATGTACTGTGGACTCAAGAGGAGAGGGACCATCCAGCTTTTCATCAGTGCACAGTTCAAAAGCCTACCTCTTTGATAATATAGGGTTGCATTAGTGCCTATGCCGTGGGCAACGTATACTCCCATCTAGACTATATCTTTTTCAGGGAACACCTTGCATATTTCAGCCAGACAATGCTAAACCACATACTGCATCTACCACAACAGCATTGCTTCGCAGAAGAAGAGTCTGGGTGCTGAACTGGCCTGCCTGCAGTCCAGACCTTTCAACAGTAGAAATATTTGGTGTGAAAAATCTGGCAAAAAAGACCCAGGATTGTTGAGCAGCTAGCATTCTACATCGGACAAGAATGGGATAGTATTCTTCTCCCAAAACTCAAGAAGTAGGACTCCTCCCTTCCCATTTATAGACTGTTGTTAAAAGAAGAGGAGATGTTACACAATAGTAGTCATGGCCCGGTCCCTACATTTTTGAAATGTGTTGCTGCCATCAAGATCTAAGGCTACTTTCACACCAGTGTTTTTGCTGGATCCGTCATGGACTAGCAAAAATGCTTCCATCCTGATAATACAACCGTCTGCATCCGTTATGAACGGATCCGGTTGTATTATCTTTTAAGTAGCCAAGACGGATCCGTCATGAACTCCATTGAAAGTCAATGGGGGACGGATCCGTTTTCTATTGTGTCTGAGGAAACGGATCCGTCCCCATTGACTTACATTGTGATCCGTTTGGATCAGTTTCTTCATGCGGACACCAAAACGCAGCAAGCAACATTTTAGTGTCAGCCTCCAAAACGGAATGCTGACTGAACTGAAGCAAACTAATGCATTCTGAACGGATCCTTTTCCATTCAGAATGCATTAGGACAAAACTGATCAGTTTTGGACCATTTATGAGAGCCTGTGACGGATCTCAAACGGATCCTTACAACGCAAGTGTGAAAGTAGCCTAAATTAGTTATTTTTTTCATAAAATGCCTCACTTTCAACATTATATTTGTTCTGTCATATACTGTGAATAAAATATGGGTCTGAGATTTACAAACCATTGCCTTCTGTTTTTATTTATTTACATTTTACACAAGTTTCCCAACTTTTAAACTTTTTTGAACTGAGGTTGTAGAAAACATAAAAATTACAAAAAATCCCAACAATTGATTTTATCCTGTCACATTGCTCCTCAGATAAACACCTAGAAATGCTGGGAGTTGTAGTTCTCTCCTCATATCCCTCTCAATGTAATGTCCACTGATGTCCCATAATAACAGTCTGATAATACGGGTAGTTGTAGTTCTTTCCTCTTAAACCCATTTCCATGTAATGTCCACAGATGCCCCATAATAGCAGTCTAAACATGCTGGGAGTTGTGGTTATCTCCTCATATCCCTCTCGATGTAATGGCCACTTATATCCCATATTAACAATCTGCACATCCTGGAAGTTATAGTTCTCACCTTTTCTACCCCTGTCCATGTAATGTCCACTGATACCTCACTGATACCTCATAATGAAAGTCTGAACATGCAGGGAGTTGTAGTTCTCACCTCTTAAACCCCTCTCTAAGTAATGTTCACCCATAATAACAGTCTAAACATACTGGTAGTTGCAGTTCTCTTTCTTTATCCCCTTTTCCCTATAATGTCCACTTATGTCTTATAATAGCAGTCAGGATATGCTGGGAGTTATAGTTCTCTCCTCCTTTACCTTTTTTCATGTAATGTCCACGTATGTCCTATAATAACAGTGTGGACATATTAGGAGTTCTAGTTCTCCCCTCTTATCCCTCTCTATATAGGGGCCATTGAAGCCCCATAATAACTGTTTGGACATCCTGGGAATTGTAGTTCTCTCCTTTTATACATCTCTCCATGTAATGTCCAGTGATGCCCCATAATAACTGTTGCTACAAACCGTTGTCTGGGTTTTATTTGTATATATTTGCATGGGGAGTGGGATTTACCTTGGTAGAGTTAGCATTCTGCAGTCTATTACAGTTCCACATGGCTGTAACCCAGCTTTCCTAGGGTCCTGAAATGCAAATCTGCCTAGCTATGGCACTATTTAGGAGTCAAGAGGTGGATTTTTCTTGGTAAATGTAGTATTCTGCAGTCTATTACAGTTCCACATGGTAGTAAACTAGCTTTCGCAGGAACCTAAAAGGGAAATTTGCGTAGCTATGGCACTACTTATGAGTGAGGAGGAGAATTTTCTTGGTAAATTTAGTAGTAGGCACACTCTGTTACAGATCCATATGGTAGTAACACAGTTTTCCCAGGAACATGAAAGGCAAATCTACCTAGCTATGGCACTATTTAGGAATGGGAAATGGTAATTTTAACCCAGACTATCCAGACCTAAACCCAGCCCATACCTCCTATATTTCCTGGTTCACGTGCACTAGCATGAGAGGGTGGAGGGGCAGGGGAAGATTACATGGCTGCAGCGTGATAGAACAATGCATTGATTTTCTATTGTGTTTCTCATGGTCTGCATTTGTGATATCTAACGAAACAGGAGCAAATAACAAAGACATATAAGGATATGGGTGTTGGTTATGTTTTGTTGTTTGTTCTTTTTTGTGTTTGAATCTCTGGCTATAGTTGCCCTTTTATTTCTGTGAGTGGTCTGTGTGTCTATCTAAAAAAAAGCACATCAAAGAATAGAGGAAGGTGGCAGCAACCAGTACCAAGATCCAGGTTCCTAATTCACACAATCTAAGAAATTGCAACCCTCCAGGAGGTTTCAAAAAGGTGGTTTATTCAACCATGTCCAGATAGCTATATGTATATCTGCACATGGATGAATAAACCATATTTTTGATTGAAACCTCCTGAGTGATTTGACTCCTTGTGTGTGTGTGTGTGTGTGTGTGTGTGTATGTGTGTGTGTGTATATATATATATATATATATATATATATATAATTTATATATTTTTTATTTTTATTTTTTATTTTATCTTTTTTTTTCTGTTTGCCAAAAAACGTGCACAGAACCTATATGTTTCCGTTCTACCACTTCTGTATGGCATACGATGCAAGATAGCAGGAAGATATAATGACTACATACAACACTTGTACAACACTAGAATAGATAGATTGCATGAGGCCTTTTTATGCTTTTGTCAAGTTTTCTTTTCTTCTGTTCCATCACAGGAGCAGAAAAACTAAAATAAAGGAATAGTTAATCTACCATATGATGAACACCAATAGTGCCTGACAAACCCCGTTGATTTATATTGTAGTCCATCGGGATATGCAACGATGTTCTTTATTTTGATCGGAAGAATGGTGGTGCATACTGTGCTATTCTTCTTTCAAATGAGCCTATGACAGAAGTGTGAATAGAGCCTAATACAGCTATTTAACATACAACATACTTTAGTTTCACAGTTTGAAACTAATTCCGTTAAATGCAGCTTAAAGTGCCACCTAGATTTTTTCTCCCAGTTAAAACCAGATAGTGACACTTATGTTTTTTTATTCTAATGGTTTAATTTTCTGACTGTGTATTTTTATTCTATTCCTAAACTCTCCTGTCGGAGAGTTTTTGAGCTATGCTGTGTGCAGAGGTCACTGTATAAGGAAAGAATAGATAAGCTGTGATATCACCTATTGTGAAAGTGGATCTTGTGTTATCTGAATATAGGTAATATCAAATGATGAAAAGTGATCTGTACAGATCAGGAAGTGGCACTAACTATTAGGCATAGTGGTCCGTGCTAAGCCTGCAGGATATTTAGATTTTTTTTTAATATAGATAGTGACATGGGAAATAAAATAACATCACCAAAATTCAAAAACTTTATTATAAAATCTTGACTCAAACAATAGGTCATTTCTGATGACATATTCCCTTTAAATAATGCAATTTCTTTAGTATCACTGAAATCTAAATGGACTGGAAAGTAAAACTTCTGTCATGTCTCAAAGTAATTACTTTGTATTTGATCCAGAGAGTAACAATATACTCTCTGCCGGCTCAATGGAAACAGCTAACTAGGAGATCAAGGTCCGCAAGTTGATAGTTGTTAGTGACTACATTGAAAGAGACACTAATATATGGTGATGACATTCCCATCAGCACAATAGCATATCGACAATGCAGTTGACACATAAAGTATCTGCTGTTTATTCAGCTGCTTTCTACTGGTGAGGAATAATGTAAACATGCTGCTCTTGGCAGCCTGAGAAGTGGAAGTATTGACCTGTGCTCAATGTGGTCCATATCAGACTCCTGTTCTCAAGTGATGAGTTAATATTTAAGAACTTCCTGATCTAGGACTCAACATGCACTGACCACTTTTTCACACATCTGTTAATTTGAATGTAAGAAAGTGGCACATATTTACTGATTTATTATACAGGCTATTTATTTTACACTTTTGATTTATGTTTCATTTATCTTTGATATGTCTGTGACTATATCTAGGCAACTTAAGTTCAATCAGTTAGGTCTGACTTTTCATCACTAGACATTTACCTTATTTGATAATTCTTCTGCACTATGTTTTTTAATGAGCAAAAATATATGTATAGCACAGATTGGTGATGATGTCAAATATATTATATAGCTGTTATATAGCTATGATATAGACTATATTGTATAGCTATCAAGGTTGGCAGAGGAACCAGGCTATCTCATAATAAGAATGTATAACTTGCTCTGTACATAAACATGTCGACTGCAACAGGATCCACTGTTCCCTGATTTTGAAGAACCCTCCCTTTCCCTATAGCAAAAAAACATATATGTTTCACCACCAGATTTGTGGATGTCTTGGTACTGTGAAGCTCAGGTGGGGGCTGCAAGTAACTGGGGGTTGGGGGTCCCTAGGTCAGAGGCGTAGCTATAGTGGAAGCAGGGGAAGCAGCTGCTAGAAGGCCCAAACTCAAAAGTGGCCCACCTAGGAGGATGAGTGAAAGATTATATTGTCAGGTCCCCCTCAACAGTATTATACAATGACATTATATACAGTGACAGTATATACAATGACATGAAATACAGTACACACATGTAGGAAACAGAAGGAGCGGCTGCCTGGCCTGGTCTGAGAGAATGATCTTGACTAGCCACAAGAGTGAGGATTGCACGGGAGGAGGGGGTTGCTCGGGGGACCCCATTCAAAAATTTGCTCTGGGACCAGGTTAGTTCTAGTTATGCTAGTACCCTAGGGTGGTGTTAAAGGGGCTTTCTAGGAGAATACATTTTTGCAAAAAAGGGCCAGGTTGGGTTAAAAATAAAAAATAATCATTGGTCACCTCACTGATTCCTTGCCACTGGCGTCCATTATTTCTGACAAATAATGAAAGTTTTATGTAACCTACCAGAACATTAAAGAATAAAAAAATGTATTAAAGGGTTTTCCTGGGGGGACAAAATTATGTAAAAAAAGGCCATGGTGGGTTAAAAGTAATCATTAATCTCCTCGCCAATCTCCTGCTTCTGTCGTTCCAATATTGCTTTGGTCTCCACTGTTCTCCACTTCCTGGTCCTGACTCAGTGCACATGAAATAGATGGAAATGCCAATCACTGGCTGAGCAGACATTTCTAGCCATATATTGTGGGTCCAGCTGGGACCAGGAAATGGAGAACAGCAGCGACCGAAGCAGCATCATAACAACAGTTAATATATTTTTAATACATTTTCTATTCTTTAATGTTTAGGTAGGTAGTATAAAACTTTCATTATTTGCCCACTGCCAGGTAGATCTTGAGGTTAGACAACAATTGTGAATTTGGTTGGATCTGTTAATTTTGGAGCAACAGAGGAAGACATTAGCCGTAGAGATGCATGTTATTGGTTGAATTTCAAGAAAAAATATTTAAGGTTATGTGATATGGGCCATTGACCTGTTCAGAACACAGAGAAACCACAGCTGTGAAGTGATTTACATCATAGGCAATACATATACAAACATACCTCTACAATTACACCAGCCTGCAGTGGAGACATTAAGCTTGATAGGTGCAAGGACTTCTGTGGATTTCCTCTTACCTTAGACCTCCCAGTGTCCCAGAATGTGAAACTGCAACTGGAATACATCAAACCAGACAATATTTTTAAAAAATGTGCTCATGCCCAATTCCTTCCAGTGCAGCTGTAACAGAACTCTGTCAGGCAGTTGTCGTAATGTTATGTGCAGTGCTTTTGTTTTATTGCACATTTAGACATTTCACATTTAGACTGGCATTTAACTGTATTTACTTTTTAAATTACATTGTACAAAAAAATTGTATATACACACATAAAAAAAAGAAATTTTAGACCATACAGCAAAATGAAAGAAGAAAGAAAAGAAAGAAGAAATAAACTTAGGAGGGGAGTGCGCTTCCCACCACATTGTATGCAGCCGTAAATAGTACCTGCAACTGCGACTTTTTGACATCACTTTACAGGTGTAAAGAGAATGATAAATGTCACCCCTTATGCCTACTAGGCGTTCTCCACAAGGAGAAACAGTACCCCCTGGATTGATACATCTTAGAATTTATTGTTCTCTGAATGACTGTAAGGTGTCCTGGCCCTAAGGCAGCAAAGCATCTCCAAAAAATTATGCTTCCTCCACCATGCTTTAGAGGTCAGTGTCTGTCTAATAGTGGACACATGGAGAGAGGTTTTTGCAGTTTGTAGAATCTCCTGTAGGTCTTTTGTTATACTTAGGTTATTTTCTCACTTCATTTAGAATTGCTCATTACGTTCTTGAAGTGATCTTAATAGGATTCAATTAAACAGGACTCATAGGGAGAGTAGCAACAGTTCTAAATTTTCTTCCTTTGTAGATAATTTGTCTAACTGTGAATTTATGTACACCAATTCCTTTGCAACCCTTTCCATGTATCTCTTTAAAACATATTGCGAGGTTTTCTGAAAGTTGTTGCATCAAGGCATGGTTCACATTAACCAATTTTTCTTGAGAACAAATTTGCCAGTAACCAGGATTTGTGTGCCTTTAATGGACGAAGCGTCTGTGAAGCCAACATTTCCTTTCTCATTTCCTCAATTGAAACACTTTTTACCAATTAGCACTTGCAGCAGTAATTAGTAAAGAGGTTTACTTTATGCCCCTGTACTGTAGATGTTTACTCAATGTGCTCCATAAAAGGCATAAACAGTACAGCTGTTTGTGTGCTATTAGTATAGTTAGATTATGTATGTCTATAATTGTGACTTTAATAACCATCTCACCACGTATTAGTAATTCCAAAGGGTTTACTTACTTTTTTGCGCAGCTGTCCTTGTAATCCTAAACATAAATGTAAATATGACGCTAATAAAAGTGTTGTCTGTATAATACTTGCAGTAACCAAATATGTGACAAAAATATGATTATTGGAAAAGTAGTACAGTACTGTACACTAGCCTAAATATCTGCAACATGATATATTATAGATGGACAGCAATCTTTTCCTCTGCTGAAGGAAAACCTTTGTACAACTCTGTAAGCTGAAATAAGCAAAGGCTTGTTTCACACCAGGGTTAGAGGCATCCGGCACAGAACAGCCTGCCGGAGCTCCCTGGATCCAGCATGGCTGAAAAGTGCCGCCTGTCTGCCAGACCGCATTGACTATAATGGCAACAGGCAGAGATCTGGCCGCTCCCTACATATATTCTGGGATTCAGCCGGACAAAAGTTGCTGCACGCCATGTTTTTTTGTCTGGCATATATGTCAGAACAGCCTGTCGAATGTCCTCTAATGCTGCTGTGAAAGTAGCCTTATACACCTACGTCTTCCAAGGAATGGAATGAAAATATTTCATCTGAGACACTTTGTGACTAACTACCAGAAAGAGCAGAAACAAGGCTCTGTGTGGCAGAATTATCAGATTTTATAATGTGGAAACAGACAAAAAAACATGTAGCTTGTCAGTTTAGATTAAAGTATTGCAATCAGAATTTAGCACTAAAAACTTTGGCATAATATTGATTTGATTATATTATCTCTTTGAAAAGAATCAGAGTAAATTTATCTACACCACCCTCTAAAAATACACTTACATTTGGTCTGGTTATCTAGACATGAACAGAGTGAATTGATTCACTGCCATAGTAAGCATGAATACTGGTCAGTGTCCAAGAGCAGAGTTAATGTGTGTGACTACATGCTACTGCAGAGTATCTGGGCCAGGACCAGACGGCTGTGATAAGCAATGAATAAGCTCATTGAAGCCTGTGACTTGTTCTGTGCTGATAAAGGATGTAAAACCGTAAGATGTTTCTTTTCAAAGACATCCAACTATTGCATAATCTTTTCATTAGTTCACTTTAGCTGTTATGCAGGATCCTGAAGATTTGCAAAAACTATTTAAATATTGCTTAGTAAATGAAGACCCCGATATAATGTTAGATTTGCTATACTTTGCATATGTAATTTTGTTAAGAACTGCAGTATACTTATAACAAAATATATTAATAAATTATATAAATAATAAAGTAGCTCTCTTTGCTGATTGTAGTTGATATTTCTGCAACTTTGTTCTAGAATGGAAGGGATTGGTGCTTGGTTGTGACCCCATCCTTCCTCATTTCCATGACCCTCATGCCAATATGACCTATACTTTCTCTCCTGTTCAGGTTCTCAGGCTAGGAAAACTTTAAATAGAGTAACCCATTGCAATAAAAATATGGCATGCGCTATTTTTATAGTTGTGGATGCCATATTAGAACAAGGGCATATGGTCTATGACAAGACACACAGCAGAGGCTCCCAAGCCATTGGTTGGGGACCACCAGTGCCTTATAATGCCTTCTTTCTACATGTATTTCGACAGTAACAATCTCCAATAAAGCTCCACAACCTTAAAGGGATTCTGTCACCACCATTTTACAAATTAAGTTATTTATACCATCGGATTCATCTAGTCATATGGAGTTCTAAATGGTAATTGTTATAGGGCATAGATGCAGTTTTGAGGTAAAAAAAACGATTTTTAGCAGCTGTCAGTCACTTACTATAAGGAGCCCAAGGGGAGTTGACAAGCGTTGCAGGAGCCCGGGCTCGGCGATTCCTTGGAGCCCAGGACCGCCCACCTATTTAATATTCACTTCACTGAGTGAGTCAGTGAAGCTCCGGCACGGCTGATATCCCGCGCAGGCGCAGTACATCAAGAGGCCTGCGCCCGTGCGGTCTGCGGGCAGCAGCCTCACCTGATGTACTGCGCCTGCGCGGGATTTCAGCCGCGCCAGAGCTTCACTGACTCACTCAGTGAAGTGAATATTAAATAGGTGGGCGGTCCTGGGCTCCAAGGAATCGCCGAGCCCGGGCTCCTGCAATGCTTGTCAACTCCCCTTGGGCTCCTTATAGTAAGTGACTGACAGCTGCTAAAAATCGTTTTTTTTACCTCAAAACTGCATCTATGCCCTATAACAATTACCATTTAGAACTCCATATGACTAGATGAATCCGATGGTATAAATAACTTAATTTGTAAAATGGTGGTGACAGAATCCCTTTAAAGGGATTCTCTGGGGCAATTTTTAAAAAATCACCTTGCATATGCTTATGGCAGTGCCATCATTTCCATGGTCTTTGCACCAGTCACACAATGTTTCTAATGGTGTTTTCTTAACTTCATCTGATGTCTCGGGCTTCATTTTGTAGCTTTGCTTCTGGCCTGGGCAATATATAGGAGATGACATCATGTACACTGCTGGTTGGAAGTCTCGAATGAGAAGCAGTGTTGAATCAGCTGCCAGCACTAGTTGTGATGGCCCTGGTTAAAAACCAGCCCTGAAAACATGTGACCTGAGACAGTAGGTTAGGGTTTTAAACAATTGCACTTGTGGTGATGACATCAAGAATGGTGAAAGGATGTCTAAAAGGAATTTTAAAAAACTATTTAGTGCACATTTAAGTAGGATTTTAGATAGGTCTTACCAATTTTCAAACATTGAATAAGTACTGGAAAGCCCCTTTAAATAAGTTGAACGAGTAGAGTTTTCCCACTCGTTTTTAGAAATGTGAAAGGATTCTCACATCATCTGTTCATTTACTGTTTATTCACCTCTGAGGGAGTAGTCACATTATCTAAACTACTGTATGCACGCAACACAGTTCCACTGCAATATTTTTTCCTTCTGCCTTATTGTCTAAAGCTTCCAGCTGTTCATTTTATAGGGGGGTTTAAATATTTGTTTGAAGGTTTAATCCTGCCTTCACATTGTAGGCTTCCATTATTTCCTTGAAGAATAACAGTGCTCATCACTGAGATGAAGTCTAGTCAATGAAGAAATAACAGAGCAGTCATTCATAATAACACACCTGTTTATTAGTGTATTAAAGGGTTGCGCGACAATTTTTAAAATCTACAGAGAAGCATACAGTCCTATGAAACAAAGTAAACAGCATCAATCACCTTCTCAAGGTACTTCCATTCCAGAGCTGCAGGTCTGGTGTCTATCGGAACGGAAGTGATGACATCACGCGCATTGTTCACATGACCACTCAGCCAATCACTGTCCTCAGCGGTCATGTGTTGTTCATACCATTGTTTTATTAGCCTGCCTGTTTCCCTGAATATTTTAAAAACTGTTGGACAACCCCTTTAAAGCACTGTCATATATGGTAACATGTGCAGTATGTAAAACAAATAGCAGGGTCACAAGTTGAATGGAACAAGTTGTAGTCCAATCAATGGTCCCTTGAAGTGTAATTCTGTTTTCAACATTACAATGTAAGCATGTGTGCAAGGAGCCTATATGGCGTGCACAGAATCCTTATGTTTCCTGTGCTGCCAATCAGGTGGACAAAACTAAGCCATAATACCTCTGTGAGCTTGATTTGTAAATCTGCATAATCGGTACATTTGTTGGTTTCCTTTACTGCTTTTATACAGACTTTAAACTCATTTTAAGTTTTTTTTTCCATTCATACATAATTCTCAGAATTCTAATCGTTGTCTATGGAAACAGACAACATATTAAAGGAAATCTGTCACCAGGATAATCGCTATTGAAGTAAAGCCATGGCCTAATAGCACTTAGTACCTTATTTCCAGATGTGCCTTAGTTTCAGCAATAGATGTTTTCTATCTTCTGAAAATCCAGTTTATTTGGTATGCAAATGAGCCAGTAAGGTGCCCAGAGGGGCGTCACTGTTGCAGGAAGGAGCCCAGGCACGCCTCCTACATCACATTCAAGCCATAACTCTGCCCCACTTTTCCCTGCTCCAAGCATGCGGGCGGGCTTGGGCACTAGCAGGAGGCGTGCCTGGGCTCCTTCCTGCAAGAGTGACGCCCCTCTGGGCTCCTTACTCGCTCATTTGCATACCAAATAAACTGGATTTTCAGAAGATAGAAAACATCTATTGCTGAAACAAAGGCACATCTGGAAATAAGATACTAAGTGCTAATAGGCCATGGCTTTACTTCAATAGTGATTATGACTGGTGACAGATTCCCTTTAATTCTATTCTTATGTTCAACATGTGACATGGTCTAGCTCTGTAATATTTGATCTCCCACAATGCAGTGCTCTCTGGTCATGAGAAAGCATTAGATTTTAGAATGTAGCTTTTGTCATGAGAAGAATAAGATTCATGAAACTAAGAAAACAAAGGGGGGTATCAACCTGGTGTAGAGTAGAACTGGCTTAATTGCCCATAGCAGCCAATCAGATTCCACCTTTCATTTTTCACTGCATCTTTTGGAAAATGAAAGGTGGACTCTGATTGGTTGCTATGGGCAACTAAGTCAGTTCTTCTTTACACCAGTTTAATAAATCTCCCCCAAAGTCTTCATATTTGCTAATATTAAGCAGTTATTATGTATTTGTTGCATAAATTATTTTTAATTTGCAGATGATGGCAAAAGCATGTTTGACATATCTGGTGAATCAATTGAATAACATGGAGCATTCGTTTCATCACATTCTCCTGATGGAAATTAGGAACATTACAAGCATATTTAATGAAATTCTAGGCATTCAAGGCAGAGACATGTACAGAATGAGTAACAGCCTGACTGCAATAGCCAAAATTCTGAATGAATACTTAAATCATGAGACTCTACCAGCTTGTAGGTAAGACTTCATTTTATATATAACATGAGATGTTACAGTTCAAGTGGAAATTACTGTATTTGGATCAACAGATTAATTATCTGGTTACTAAACCTAACACTATTGTATTATAGCTATATAATTGATTTTGACTATTCCACAGCACTGCACATATAGATTATAGATATTTCGAACTATTTTGTTGCACATACAATTAAAGAGATATTCTGACAACATACATTTAATTCACATGCATTTTCTGATTATTAGTAGTCTAACCCTGGGGCTTCCATACATTACAAGAACAGGGGTTGAACATTTCAGACAGGTTCTCAGAAATATACCTTTTAATTGGAATACCCCTCTAAGATAACTTTAAGGTTTCTTATTCTACTAATTATTTGTTATACAAAAGCCAAACATTATTGATACAATTGAAGATTATGAAGCCACAGTGCTTATTAACTTCCAATTCCAAGTGGAGCATGTCTGTTTACAATATAACATGTAGGAAGGCAAATTAGTCATACATACATGTAAAGCAATTATTTTGTATTACCAATTATATATGAGTGTAATCCTATGTACAAATCTGTCTTGTTGCATTCAGTTCTACATACATACATACATACATTATGACCTTTTTCTATTAACCAGACACCCTCCCCTCTTCCGAGCGGGGGGTGCCTGGTTTAGTCCCATTGACTAACATTATGCTCGGGTGCTCGGCTGGAGCACCCGAGCACAGAGGTGCTCGCTCAACACTAGTAATAACAAGATTTCCTGAGACTTTAGGGCCAGGCCCTGTTGGTCAAAGTGGTGAGGGTGCAGCCGGGAAGGAAAATAAGCAAAGCCTCAGTTGCCACAAGGTGCAATGGCACCACCCTTGTTGCACCCAGGGGCTCATTAGCATAAAATAAAGCCTAATTTCTGTACAATAAGACCACCGATGGAAATAGGATCAAACCATTAGAATATATTGAGAGGTGCGCATCTGGCATGTAAGATGGTTTCATAGCGAGCTGAGGGGGCAGATTCCCTTCAATACCTAAGGCTGGCTGCACACATTAGATAGTAGTCAGATGAAAGACAACTAACTCTGCAAACTCTGTGTTTATAGGGAACCTGTTAGCAATTTTATGCTACTCTATCTGAGGACAGTATAAGCTGGTGACAGGGACCCTGATTAAAACGTTGGGTGACTTACTTGACTTGTATTGTCACAGAAATGAGCAGCTTTAGTGCGAGCGTGTGAGTGTAGTGTGCTTAATATACTGCTCAAGCTCGGGAGTCCCAATATTCATGAGCCTCTGACTCTCTCTGCCCACCCCCCCCAGGCAATGATTGACAACCTTCTTCCTATACACAGTGTTGAGCAGACTCGAACCTTCGACTCTGACTGCATATTTATCGCTAGACAATCTGTTATTCATTGACTTTATTAGATCTCTTGATTTGTTTTCTGACTTTGTACTTTGTAGAATTCTACTGCTGTTCATTATATATTTTGCCTACCTCTTGCAAAGATTTCCATATCTTTCTTACAAGAATGTATTAATCTTGATGTATTTTTCTTTTTTCCATGAAGACTGTATATACTATTTGCCACTTAGTATGTTTAGGTAATCATCTTCCAGATTAGATATGGTATGCAGATGCTCATGGTATGCACCTACATATAAAAATCCAGACTGCAGATGTAATTTGGTTCTGATGCAACATACAGATGGATGTGCTAATGCAGTGATTCTCAACTCCAGTCCTGAGAACCCACCTACCGGTCATGATTTGAGAATATCCTACAGAATGAATACCTGAGGTAAGTCTGGATGCACTGACACTTATTATATCACCTGCTCAATAATAAGGAAATCCTGAAAACATGACCGGCAGGTGGGCGCTGAGGACTGGAGGTGAGGAACACTGTGCTAATGAATACAGTTTTGTGCAAAAGTATTAGTTCCTTTCTGAATTTTCTGATTGTAGATTTTTTTATTTTACTTACTGAACAGGATTATGGGGGCAGCCATCGTGTCTTAGCCATTGCTACAGCATTTAGAGATATGTTTTTGGGCTGGATTTTAAAAAGTTGAATTTTATAGATGAGACATAAAAATGTTCTAAGCTGTAATCCCGACCAATTTGCGACATTTTACAGCACAAAATTTCAGTAGCAAATTTGATAAATGTTTCCCATTATGTATAAATTAGTCAGTTTGCAATATAAATACATAACCATATTTATCTGTCTGGACACAACTTACAGTGGTTGCAGCAGGGGTGGACACAGACAGCAGAGGGCCCCTGTGCAAAGAATGTGCCTAACCCCCCCCCCAACCAAATTCTCAACCTAACCTATAGTGTCCTAACATTACATACAGCAACACAAAACATACAAGGTAAGGCTACTTTCACACTTGCAGCACTACAATCCGGCAGAGAATGCATGGAATTGGCCGGACATAAACTCAGGCATGCCGCGGTTTGTGTCATGCTGATTCTCAGCATTTTTGCCAGATTGTGGCCGGATCTCTGCCGGACCCCATTGTAGTTAATGGGGCCAATGGGCATTCTGCATCCAGTAGTGCTGGAGCTGGTGAATTCCGGCAGAATGTTCTCTGCTGGAAGAGCCTGCCAGAATCATTAACTCTGATGTGAAAGTAGCCTAATACAGCGCCACTTACCTCTTACATTCAGTGATGTCTCCTCTGATGTAGACGTTCTCTTTCCTCATCTTCTCTTTTCATACCAGACTGCCATGATGATTTCTTTCAGCCATCTCTTCTCTCTGCAGAGTTTGACAAACATCTTAGTTTCCTACTTTTCCATCATTCTCCCACCTTCTTGAACACCCCATCCTGCCACCCTCAATACTGAGAAGCTATGCTCCCCAAAACTATACTGCAAAAACAGTCCCCCTGCATATACTAATTACACACAGATAGTACCGCCTTCAGTAATTATTGGCACACGGTGCTCTAAAAAATAACTGCACCCAGGAAATAGTGTCCCTGACACTAAAGTATAACCAAAATATTCCCCAAAAATAACTGTGCTAAGCTGATACTGTGCCAGGGTGCCCACCACAGTAATAGTGCTCCCCAAAGTCCCACCAATAGAAATAATTAGTGCCCACAGTAGAGCCAATGTCCCCATAGTGCCCTCATAATGTGTGCCAATGCCCCCTACTGTGTGCCCAAAAAACCCTCTTAGTGACCCCAGTTCAGCCAAAGTCCTTATAGTGCACCATAATGTGTGCCGGTATAATGCCCCAATAGTGCTCCTCTCCCCTCCTTCCCCATAGTGCCCCCCATGTCTGTCAGTATATGAGATAGGGCCCCCATAGTGCTCCTCCCCCTCCATAGTGCCCCCCATGTGTTCCAGTACATATGATAGGGCCCCCATAGTGCTCCTCCTCCTCCATAGTGCCCCCATGTGTGCCAGTATATATGATAGGGCCCCCATAGTGCTCACCACCATCCATAGTGCCCCCATGTGTGCCAGTATATATAGGGCCCCATAGTGCTCTTCCTCCTCCATAATGCCCCCATGTTTGCCAGTATATATATAAAGGACCCCATAGTGCTCCTCCATAGTGCCCCCCATGTGTGTCAGTACATATTGGGCCCCCCATAGTGCTCCTCCTCCTCCATAGTGCCCACCATGTGTGCCAGTACATATAAGGCCCCCCATAATGGGTTTCTGGGACTCAAGAAAACCACAGTGAGAGTTATCAATGGTCACTCTTATAAGACACAACTGGTTTACAATAATTTCTTCAGTTGCAAAATGAGTCCAGGATGTGACCAAATAATTCAGAAGAATTTAACTTATTAACTTCAGGTCTTGCTTGAAGAATGATTAGTCATCAGTCGAATGTTTAAATTGCAATTGAGTTATATAGCAGGTTTACCTCAGTATGAGTCATATGAAGCAACATAGACAAAGTCTTGTCTGGTTCAGATGCTGGTACGGTGTCATAAATGGGCAGTTCATACTCAGAAAATTTTCCAGTATGAGTTAAAGAGTGTGCAGCAGTTATTCCACAGTGATTTGGAAGACCAATCTTCATTTGAAGTAACTGTATGTGGCAGTACCAGGTATTAAGCCTTGGGGACAATTACATTTTCACAATGATTAGTGTTACAGGAAAATATTGTTCCCAGCCAGAACCTCAGTCCAATGACTACACAAATATGCCTAATAATTGGATATAGTATATACTGATAGTATTCAGTGGTATTGACCATTTGAACTATCAGTATGCTCAGAAGCCAGTTGGTCATTGTGTCCCTTGTTAGCATATCAAAGACAGGAAGGACACATTGTAAAAGCAGTCGGACAAGATTCTCTTGGCCAACAGATTGGAAGACATTTGGGTGGTCATAGGTTGGAGTAGACTGTGGGGGCTGAGACACAGGAACATATAGGCTATGTGCAACTTGGGGGCTCTCTCTCTTTCCCTGCCAACCCTGGACGAACACCACTTACATCAAGAACAAGCTAAGGCTACTTTCACACCAGCGTTTTCCCTTTCTGCTATTGAGATTCGTCATAGGGTCTCAATAGTGGAGGAAAATGCTTCAGTTTTGTCCCCATTCATTGCTAATGGGGGCAAAACAACTGAAGGGAACAGAGTCACCAGAATGTATTCTGTTCCGTTTCATTGTGCAAGCAGCATTTTTGAGTGCGTCTTGGGATGCAGAGCAAGACGGATCCGTCATGACTCACAATGTAAGTCAATGAAGACGGATCCTTTTTCTCTGTGATAAAAGAAAACGGATCCATCCCCCATTGACTTACAATGGTTTTAGAGCCGGATCCGTCATTGCTATGTTAAAAATACTACAACTGTATCCAACAGATGAAGACGGTTGTATTATCATGACTGAAGAAGTCCATGACGGATCCAGCAAAAATGTTGGTGTGAAAGTAGCCTTAGTTATATGTGTGCTTTTTGTGTATGTATATAAATATAATATAGAATATATACAATTTCCAGTAGACTTTATATGTGTACATATAGATATTTTTAGCCTGTAGTTATATGCCATTTACACATGGGTCTGCGGCCTGCGTGTGTTTATGGATGTATAGATTATATATGCTATTTATACATGAGTCTCTATATGTACATGTACTAATGGTCAGATACTGGATGTGAGTTGGCTATAAGTCTAGATCCAGTAGACAGTATATTGGTGGAATCTAGAGGTATATATTGTATATGCATGCACATTATTAGCCACATTGGCTTAGTATCCAGGGAGGGCAGGAAAGGAGTCACCTTTACATAATCAGTTAAGTATTTTTATATATAAGAATCTCCGAGGGTTGTATGCTACTCCTTGGGTGTATGAAGGACTGGAGGGTGTGTATATGATACACAGAGTAAGTGGGTTATATAGGAAACAAAGACAACAGTCTAAGTACAGAATAAAAGGGACGGAATACTGAGATAAATCTAAATCTCCAATTTCCAATAGCAAAGTTCCCTTTATCAATAAGTGCTACATAAAAGGGGACAAGTAGTACTCTACTTATGTTTTAAAAGCCGGCAGTAATCTCTCCTATTTTCCAAGTCTTACGTATATAGTACATTTTAGAAGTAGGAAGTTCCTGGAGCTACAGTAGTTCTCCTTGTGAACATCTATTTGATGTAAGAGTCCTACAGACAGTTGTCTCTGTGCACATTGGGTGTCTCTGGTTTGTCTGATAACTCATGTTTCAAGACTCCTTAGTGGGTCAGCTATTGACATACAGGTTGACTACCTATACTGTAGGTGGCAATGAAAAGAAAGTTGTCTTTCTTTCGAAGAGAGCTAAATGTAAAATATTCATATTTTTGTCTGTATCCTGTTTCAAGGATAAAAACAAAATTCAGTACCATGAATTAAAAAAGGACAGATTATTTCTGAGAACCAAAAATCTAAAAATACTAATGTCTTAGGAGACAAAAAATGAAGAAGTATCACAAATAATGTTATATTTTGAATGGTCAGTTTTGTAACACTTGATAAATTGCCCAATTGTTCTCTCCGGAAAATGTTGACCCAGATGGAGTTTCTACTGATCATTATAATCATCCAAGGGAACAAGAGTGTAAACACGTATGCCAAACTGTACCGTTTGGATCATATTTATTAACGGCTGAATGAAATTATCTAATTTTTCCTGCACTCAAGAGGTCTTTTTTAACATATGGTAGAAGTTACAACTCATGTGTTTTTCATTCACTGCACAAGTGGTCTCTCTTTTTATTATGATGGAATGGGCAGTTTAGGTATTTTAAGAATTCATTTTGCATAGAAAGCCTTTCGGGAATTACTCAACATATACATACGTTTGAGAAGTAATACATAATGTAAATGTTCTAATGCCTAATATATCACCCAAACATAAAATGTCAGCTCGTAATCTTCAGTCTTCACTTTTAGTCTGATTCTCCAAAAAATGTGTATATAGCACAGTGGCAGACCATTCTGGAATCCTGTTTTAAGATTAGTTGCAGCTGCGTATTTTGGCAATTTCACTTGGTGATATTATGCAGCTTCATAGGAAGGAGCAAGAAGTAACGAAGAGGTTACAAAGACGATCAGTGATAATTCTTGCTATGAGCTGTACTAATTGTATGAGACATAAAAGCTGCATTTACATGTCACAATTTATCAAATCACTAAAAATCAGTGGTTCAAAAAAATATATACATAAATCGCCATTTTTACAAGCAAATTTGGACAATGAACTTTTATATTTAAATTTCTTAAAAACAAAAACAATGATTTTTATGCATAAACAATTAATTTCAGTCGTTAACCACTTCTGGATCTCTGCAATACATGTACAGCAGAAGTCAGGTATTTAAAAATCATGCCCACTCATGAGAACAGCGAGCACCATAGCCACTGGGTTTCTGCTGTTTTAAACAGCAGACACTCAGGAATAATGTATTCAATGGGAGATAATGCTCAAGAAAGACATTTAACTCTTAAGGTGTCATGATCAACTGTGACCACGGCATCTGAGGTCTGAAAACCTTGGAGCTCTGCACTCTCAGGGCTTGAATGGCTCCCCCACGTGACAAAATGGGGGAGGGGGGCATTAGTTTGCTGTGAAAGTCCTCATCTGTCTGAAGAAAGTAGGGGCTGTAGTTCTTATGTAGACCTGCATGTAGATGTTCTTATGTAGACCTGCAGGTGTCAAACAATGCAAGGGCAATTCAATGCAGTGTATTGTAGTAATCTAATGACTGCTTATTGTAGTCATCTAGGATGACATAGAAAAGAATAATAGTAATAATAATAATAATGTTTTTTAAAAATATTAAAAAAAATAAAATTCAAATCACCCCCTTTCCACATAATTAAAATAAAAATAAATAAACAAAAAATGTCATAGGTATCGCCTTTTCCCAATGTACTTTTAAAATATAAAAATATTTATCCCATGTGGCAAATGGCATAACATAATTTGCCATTTTTCGTCCCTCCACCTCCCCCAAAAATGTAATAAAAAGTGATCAAAAAGTCATATAAACTACAATATGGTACCAATAAAAACTACAGATTGTCCCGCAAAAAATGAGCTCTCACACAACTCCATAGAAATAACTATAAAAAAGTTAAGGGGTCAGAATATGGCAATTGAAGTTGAAATTGAAAAATAATACATACATGTACAAAGAAATATAAAATCCCTTAACCAAAAACACAATCAAGGTTTGGCAACAGGTTTGCAGGCAATTGAAATGGTCTACACCCCCCCAAAGGGACATACCTCTTATCTCCTGTATTACAAGACAATACAGAACCCTCAGGGAAAAAATTAGAAGAAACTCAATTTTCAGTCAGTTTAAATGTAACCAACTAAGGCTACTTTCACACTAGCGTTTTTAAATTCCGGTATTGAGTTCTGTTATAGGGGCTCAATACCGGAAAAAAACGCTTCAGTTTTGTCCCTATTCATTGTCAATGGGGACAAAACTGAACTGAAGACAACGGAATGCTCCTGAAAGCATTCCGTTCCGTCTTCAGACCGGAGAACAAACCGCAGCATGCTGCGGTTTGCTCTCCGGTCCAGGCATCCGCACCAAGACGGATCCGGAATGACCCCCAATGCAAGTCAATGGGGACGGATGCGTTTGGTGTGGACACACCAGTAATCCGGATCTGTCCTCCATTGATTTCCAATGGGAGGTCATTCCGGATTCGGCTACATACATAGATACAGACATACATACAGACATACAGACATACATACATACAGACATACACACATACATAGTCACATACTCCAGGGACGCCGGCAGCATGTCTTCACGCGCCTCCTGCGCGCAGCTATGACGTTTCCCCACTGCGCCCAGCAGAGGGCGCTGTGGGGAATCGTCATCACTGCGCGCAGGAGGCGCGTGAAGACGTTCTGCCGGCGTCCCTGGAGTATGTGACTATGTAAGTGTGTATGTATGTATGTCTGTGTGTCTGTGTTAACATGTGTGGGGCCGGAGCGCTGCTCCGGCTCCACACATGTATCAGCGTTAGCACGGATCCGTTGGCACCCTTTAGGTGCCGGATACCGTGCTAATGCTAGTGTGAAAGAGGCCTAATTAAAGACAACTTCATCATCAAACTACATGACTTTAACAACTTATCTTTAGAGATCTCTTTCACGGAAAAAGAATACTCACAATTATCATCTATCTTTTCACATACCAACAACTCTAATCCACCTTATGCCCCAGAAAGTGTCTTCTTGAAAATGCTTCACCGTAGACAGACAAACAGAGGCTTGGTATCAATGACATACAGGGAACAAATTGTTGAACTCCCTAGACCTCCATTCATAGATGGATGGATAAAAGAATTGGGAAAATCCCTCAACAACCAAGAGGTAGAGGACATTCTCAGACACTCTTGCCTTAAAGTCACAGCGATGAATTTACAAGAAGCACACTACAAATTAGTGTCAAGGTGGTACATGACCCCCCCCCCATCCTTCACAGGATTAATCCCGAAATATCTGAGTGTTGCTGGAGATGCAACAAGGAGAAGGGATCCCTTTCCCATATATGGTACGAATGCCCAAATATCAAAACTTTCTGGCAGGGGTTTTCCAAAGCGTTCACTAAGATATTTGATCGTAAAGTAGCCATTAGCAAAGAAATGATCCTATTACACATCCCTGGAGGAGGAGATAAGACCCTCATAGAGAATAAATTATTCAATCACATTTTAATAGCAGCCAAGTCGCTGATCCCGAAACATTGGTTGGAAAAAGACCCACCTACTATAAAGGGATGGTTTACCCTAGTCAAAACAATCAGCACATATGAGAAAAGAAGATGGTCGGTATTGAGAAAACCCCAACAGTTTGATAAGATCTGGAATAAATGGACCCGCTTCGAGTCCTCTGATGAGAGTCAACATATTTTAGATTCTACTGATATTATTGTTTAATAACTCAGGCAGATACTACAGTATAATCTAATAAACTGGTGCAAGTTCTCAGTTTTGAACTGTTCTGTATATGTTAATACAGTTATCTTATCCACGAGTCGCCTCCTCTTATTACCTATTCCATTCTCTAGCTTCCTTTTCCCTATCTTTTTTATTTTCATCTTGCTCATACCCTACCTTTATACACCTCTTTATTTTTATTTTATTGACAATATAGATGCCAACATTGCCAAATGGCAATGAGTCGCATCTCACAGCTGGGAAAAAGAAAGTCTTTTCTAATTATCTTTCCCATTCTCTTTCCTCTTTTTCCCTATCTTTTCATTTTCATCTTGCTCAAACCCTAACTTTATACCCTCTTTCATTGACTATATTGTCACCTACATAAACAGTTAACAATAGGCAATACTTTTCATAGCTGGATAAAGAGAGCTTTTTTTTTTACACACAATTCCAGACATATGATGGTTATACTGGTCTACATTTCATGAGTGGTTTGATTTCACCCATACAATACTTCTATTGCAATAACTATATCAATAGATGACCTTGTTCTCAGTTTGCTCATAACCTGTACTACAATAAAGATTGATGCAACTAATTAATGTGACTATAAGTTAAAACCAAGAAAGGAACATTCACTATTTTGTTATTATGTTCATACAGCATTTGAATGATTGATCTGTATTGACTATTTTTATATATTCTATACTCCTCAACTTGCGGATAATGTTATACTTATTTTTTGTAAGTTTTTTTGTTTGTTTTTTTGCTTACAATTATACAATTGCTGTTATAATATGAAAATATATAAATAAAATAATTTGTATGAGAATATGGCAATGAAAAGAAAAAATAAATTTACAATTTTTTTATTTTTTTCAGTTTTACTGCATAGAGTACGCCATAAAAGCAAAACCTGTAAAACGGTGTAATAATTCCCTTTATTTTGAAATAATGTTCCAGCTTCCCACTACATTGTAAGCAAAAGTAAATGGTGCCACTAGAAAGTACAACTGTCAGGAGAGTTGAAAGGTCCACTTTAACTGGCCACAGTTTAAAACTATTGGGTTTGTTGGCTCCTAGGCCAGACAATGCTTTTATTGAAGATTGTGTCATAAACACGAGAAATTAAAGATGTTTTCCCAATAAGGTAAATAGGGTTGAAATGGGGGGAGAGGGCAGAGCTAGCTGCTGAGTGTGCTGGGCGTGTCTACTGAGAGCTCCTGCTTCCTTTCAAGGATCCTCTCCCAGTGTCTCTTCTGGACCACACAGGGTGTAGTTGGACTCTGGAGAGCCAGTTTTATCGAATGCCAACTTCCTCAGTGGGACCACTTTTGCAACTGAGGCCTACTAGCAGCATCAAGCTGTGGCCTAAAGTTTTGGCAGCCCTGATGCTGGAAATCCCAAACAGCTGACTCTTATTGCTTTGAAATCTCCTGATCTAATTACCTCAAGCCTCAGTGACCACCCAATCCTCTCCATAGACATAGTGCAGAAGCAGAGGGACACTGGAGGTAGACTTATTTGGAAGTGGCCAAATGGAGGCTACTTGCGGTAGCTGGACTACCCTGCCTGGTGCTACCTACCTGTGATATTGAGTGGCTGCTGCAAGACGAGATAGCACTCACTGGAGTAGTGGGTGGTGGTGGAACTTTCCTGGTGGTGCCCGAGTGCAGACCTCCACATCTGAGCATAAATGGACTCCAGGGGTAAGCAACAATCTCCCCCTTAACCTCTGCTTGTGCGCCCCTAATTGTCCCACCACAAAGACTTCATAGGCCACTACAGAGTGCTATCTTATTGAACTTGGGGTCCCTAGTTGCACCCTTGGCTCCCCACTGCCCTCTTTTTCACAGTAGCCTAAGGCTACTTTCACACTAGCGTTATGGAATTCCGGTATTGAGCTCCGTCGTAGGGGCTCAATACCGGAATAAAACGCTTCCGTTTTGTCCCCATTCATTGTCAATGGGGACAAAACTGAACTGAAGACAACGGAATGCTCCTGAAAGCATTCCGTTCAGTCTTCAGACCGGAGAGCAAACCGCAACATGTTGCAGTTTGCTCTCCGTACTAGTTATCCGCACCTAAACGGATCCGGAATGACCTCCAATGCAAGTCAATGGGGACGGATCCGTTTGGTGTGGACACACTTGTAAACGGATCCGTCCTCCATTGACTTTCAATAGAGGTTATTCCGGATCCGTTTAAACGCTAATACAACCGGATCCGGAATTACGGATCCACAAGGTTGTATTACTCAGTACGGATCCGGCGGGTGAAGGGACCCGCCGGATCCGTACTAACGCTAGTGTGGAAGTAGCCTTATAAAGTCTCGGCTTTGTGTTTTCTAGGCCTAGCCTAAATGTTTTTCAGATCCTTTTGTTAGAGACTCAACAGGCTTCCTCATTGCAATTTTTATGAGCTACAGGCCCAGTTTTTCCTACAACAAGACTATTTGGGCCTGTTTCTTTTGTTGCATACAATAGACTGATATCTGATTGTGTTGCTACATTACTGGACTGCCATCTTCATTTCCAGTTTACATTTGATACAATAGCAACTTTATCACTGTCAACCTTAACCCTTCACATAATATTGCTCAGTGAAGTAGTGGCTTAATTATTTCTGGATTTCCTGCATAGTCTCTTCATATGCTAGTCACCAGTCACATGTAGTAACTCTACATTAAAGTCCTGCACTAAGTGTATTTCTTACATCCCCACCTTGGTGAAATACAGTCGCCCTCCAGGGAGACATGGAAGGGTTTATTAAAAAAAAAGCCTTTGTGAGCTCTGATCTGACAGGCCTGCAGCCAAATGTCCATGTTGTGATATTGATGTAAATGATGATGTTACTGCTCCATACAAAGATTTACCTATTTCTAGGGATTTTCTCCGGTAAACCTTAGCTAAAGCCCTCTCCCCATTTGCCCAAGACTTGCAAGAGATTAAAATGGACATTCTCTTGAAGAAACCGTATCTAACCTCTGTGATCATTCAAATAATGTAGCTACTCACTTTCAAAAATGTCAAAGCCATCTGAATTTGGCTTATGCCTGTATAGAAGATCAGGACAATCACAATCGTAGAAACAATCTATGTATCCGAGGTTTTACAGAATCATTCACCCCGGATCTCCTTCCACTTTTAAACAGCTTGCTATTAACCTTCTGGGTGATTACTACACTTACTGTATTGAAATTGAGAGTGCACACAGTGCTCTACGCCCTCGTCCTGACCCCTCCCGTTCTCAAAGAAAATTCGATACTGCTGGATGTTTCCTTTTGGTCTTTCCACCACTGTTGCAGTTAAAAGCTTTGTCATCCACAACCATGAAGATTTGGGAGACCTGCTGTGAGCTCTGGATGTACCTTACCTCGCTATACAATAATTGGTCATTATTAGTTCATGACTTATCTTCTTTGTCAGTATTCCCACACCTACACCGTGGTCTCAAGTCTCAGCAGATAAAGCCAGCAAAAGCAGGAGGAGGGGTGGAAAATTAACCCCTAAAAGATTACTAGCAAATTTGTATAGTATGGTATCTTTCCTGTAATAGGTCCTCTTCATTCTATGCTCTACTTTCCTAAACTATATTCTTTATTGATTATAGACTTTATAGATGTTTTTGCTATGCTATATTATATAATGTGTTGGAGCAGTGCTCCTTATCAGCCTGCTTACAATTCTCTCCACTTAACAATTCCAGGATGGTTGTTTGTTATAATTACACCACCTTCGATCATCCCGTGGCATCGACCACTGATATTGATGCTTATTCTTCACCCCTTTATTTGTTTGGCTTTATAGTTCATTGTTTTGTTTGATTGATCTTTTTGTATTTTTGTGTGTGCCCGTCGCACTCATCCACTGCACCATTTCTGATAGTTACCTTCTGCCCATCATGGTGCTGAAACTTTTTGCACACAAAGGGCAATAACGCATAGGGGATCGCTATGGTGTGACAAGAGCAAAGAGAAAAGAAAAAAGCTTAATTCATAATTTCTAATTTTCTCTTGAATATAATTGCATTGTGCTTTAATTTCTGTACTGAAGATCATAGTGTAGTTTCTTTTAATGACCTTAAGCAAAGTAGAGGTAATCTCTTGCCCATATTTAAATGCAAACATATCTCTATCATTTGCCCATATCTATCTCATATCTATGTAATTTGCCCATATGTAAAGTCAAAAATATCTGTGTTTCTGATTTTGGTTGCTAACAGCTGAAATGCCACTGCAAAGATCAGGGAAAGGGGCTACCCTGGTGCTTACCTCTTCCAAGTGAAATGTTTAAAGATATATGGACACATTTTGCGACAAAATCTGAGACTTTTCCCAGCTCAAGCCACTTTGCGACAGTCTAAAAAAGTGGGCATGGCATGGGCAGGAAAGAGGGTGAGCATGGCATGGGCAGGGAAGAGGGTGGGCCAGTAGGCCCATCTCATTAATCATTTTGTAGTTTTTGGTGTACAAAATGACTTAAATGGGTTGTCCTCTTTATTCAATATAAGATCGACAGGAGACCAACACTTGACACCCCTGCGATCAGCTGTTTGAAGAGATGGCTCATTGTTTAGATGATCGCCCTCGACATCGCAGCAGTGAACAGGTGAAATTACACCTAATCTGTCTCATTCAGTTCTATAGGAGGACTCCTTCCTGTACGTTTGAATAGGAAGGAGCCTTTCTGTAGGAGTGAATGGGACAGCTTAAATGTAACTACATCTGCACTAACTCGAGAACGGCCTTCTCTTCAAACAGCTGATCAGCAGGGGTGCCTTTAAATCTAAGCCAGCAAAGGAGCTGGCGTAGATTTTAGATTGTTGCACGTCCTGCTGCAGTTATGTAGAGGCCTGTGCCTCCACATATCTTTGGTGCTTCCTCCAGCAGCGCAGAGACTATTAAGACTGGCGTGAAAATTGCCGGTCATAATAAATGTGCCTCATAATGTTATAAATTTTTACACTCGGTCAAAGATTGTGGAATGAAATCTTCAACCACCTGATGAAATGGGGAAGGGCAAAAAATAAATCTAATATATAAAGCTGAGTGTGTGTATGTGTGTATGTCCGCTAAAGGAATCCGCACCGCTACAGCTACAATCACGAAATTTGGCACACAGGTACATCAGGTGTCCGGGAAGGTTTTAGAATGGGTCTCAGCTCTCCCAAAAAATACATTAGCCAATAGAAGCCTGGTCACATGACCCTTATCAGCCAATAGAAGCTCACAGGCAGTTAGTCTCCACACACACCAGGTTTCCATAACAACCCAGCCATATTTCTTCACTGCTGTAGGTGTGCTTTAAAGGGGCAGAGCGCTGTGGATGACACTGTTAAAGGGGTATGCCGGTTACCATAAATATAACTTATGCTTTAGACTAACTCATCATCAATCATTACCTAATATAATGTAAATTTCACATATTTACCGTTCAGTAGTAAAAAAAGATGTTTTCTTCCACTGCTACCCACTGTGTTTCCTCATAAATTACCATGGCATCGACCTGTAATTCAGACCACCCTCAAAAGAAGGACTTAAAAGCCCCACCCCCAGGTCCTGCTAAGACACGCCCTCGACTTGGTCAGGCCACGACCCTTCCACTCCACAGCCGATGGGGATTGAAAAAATAAGGGTAAAAATCAACTTCTGTTAGCTGCAGGGGTGGGAGGGAGGATGACTTTCTCCCTGCAGCTCATGCTCAGACTGCACAGTGCTGCTGTCTGAGAGTGAGCTGTTCAAAAGGACATCCCTGTGTCCATCCAGGACCTACGCATGATGGAGGACAGGGAGTCTAAAAGCCGGACTGTCCGGCCTAAAACCGGACCTCTGGCCACCCTAGGGGCAGGCTGATGTTAGGGTGGGCAGGCGTCCGGTTTTAGGCTGGACAGTCTGGTTTTCTGGCTCCCTGTCCTCTGTCCGGCGCAATGCCTGGATGGACGCGGGGATGTGTTGGGATGTTTGGGGGCATGGCCGGTGAGGTCCGGCTTTCTGTGGTGAAGACAGTGGCCACCCTAGCTGCTGTGGAGGTCACAGTTAAAGGGGAGGGTGCTGTGGATGTTACTGTTAAGGGGCAGGCTGCTGTGGAGGTCACTGTTAAAGAGGCATGCACTGTAGAGTTCACTCTCGATATCTTTTCACGACACACACAAACATTAAATGAAATAGATGAAATATACCCGGGCAAAGCCGGGTCATTCTGCTAGTTATATATATTAATGTCCAATTTTCAAGCGATCACATTTAAAGGGAATGTTTTGCTGATATTTGTTTGAATTTTCCATGTCACTATCACTATAACTAAAATTGTCCAGTTTTTGCACTGGCCACTAGGCCAAATAATGTGCTGAGACTTCCAGTTTTGTACAGGTAACTTACACACATTCCCTTTAAGGAATGTGGATAATGAGATATTTTTTTGGTGGGAAGGGGACTTTTGTGACTGGCATTCTATTATCGGTGATGCCTGGGGGGTACACACTGTGAATGAATCTGTGACCAGTGCTCAGTGACTTTATGAGGGCATATGTGCCTGTCGTAGAGATATCTGTGGCAGCCTTGTCATGGATTTGGTGCACATTCCTTATCCTTTCTGTCATTTCAATGGGGCAGGCTTTTGTCAGTGTTTGGTAAATCAGTACTGTAGCTCAAAAAACTGGAAAAGCCTGACAGCAATTTGCTGAAATTCATACTTTCATGATATCATGAGAGGTGACAAGTTGTCCCATGGTAGATATGTTTATTTTTGAAATTCAGATATAATTGGTAATATGAGGTTGAAACTAAATGAAAATACCGTATTTACTGACGGTTACATGCAATACAAAAATTCAAAGCCAAGCAGAAAATCTGCCAAATCATTTCTGGCCTGTTAAATTTGCAACTATGTCAAGATTTTGTGCTGCTTGCTCACAAGATTTGTGGTTAGAAGTCTGAACATATCTGTGGTTTTCTCAGTTTGTTTGGACTTAAAGGCACGCTAATGAAAATAGAAAAGTGTGAAATGTGAAATGAAACAGGCTTAACCACTTCACGTCCGCCCATTGACTATAAACGTTTGTGAAGTGGTTGTTTATTTCTGAATGGACGTTTCTGAACGTCCATTCAGAAATAGCAGCTGCACTCTAATTGTGCAGCTGCACAGTGGGGTACCCCAAAGAGAAGGCAGGGACCCCTGGGAACGGTGTAGATCGTTGTATACACAGCGCTCACTCATACAGAGCAGGAAGCGCTATTGAGCTTCCTGTTCCGGCCTGGTGGTCACATGATCGCCGGGGCCGGGAGAGTGCAGGAGCTGCCGGGTCTCTCATAGACCCGAACAGCCCTGCACTGAGGCTGTACAGCATAGTATTATGCTGTACAGCCTCTCTGGGGATGTATTTCCCCTGTAACTGGGGCTACTATGTCAGCCCCAGTTACAGGAAAAATCAAGTGTACAAAATAAATAAATAAATAAGTGAAGTTAAATGTCCCCCTGAGGTCTTGTATGACCTTATGGGGGACACAAAGTGTAAGATAAAAAATAAAAAAATAATAAAAAAAATTAAAGTATTATATAAAAAAAATCACATATAAAAAAATAATTTCCCCCAAATATGTCATTAAAAAAATGTTACAAATAAAAATAAATAAAATAGACATACTTGGTTTCATCGCGTCCGAAACGACCGGCTCTATAAAAATATCACATGATCTACCCCATCAAGTGAACTGCGTAAAAAAAAATCTAATAAAAATTATGCCAAAACAGCTTTTTTTTGTCACCTCACCTACCAAAAAACATATCAAACAATCAAAAAGTGGTATGCATCCCAAAATGATACGTCAATATACGGCAATAAAAACGTCACCTCATCCCGCAAAAAATGAGCCCCCACACAAGATCATAGCCCGAAAAATGAAAAAAATGGCTCTTAAAAAATTGCAACACAAAAACATGATTTTTTTTTCTAAAAATGCTCTTATTGTGTAAAACATAAAAAAATAAATAAAAAATAGACATATTTGGTATCGTTGCGTCTGTAACAACTGGCTCTACAAAAATATCACATGATCTACCCCATCAAGTGAACGGTGTAAAAAAAATATAGACAAATGCCCCTAAACTGCTTTTTTTTTAAGTTAACCTCCCAAAAATTAGATTAAAAAGTGATCAGAAAGGCGGATGTACCCCAAAATGGTGCCAATAAAAAGCACAGCTTGTCCCACAAAAAATAAGACCTCACGCAGCTCAGTCCACAAAAAAATTAAAAAGTTATCACTCTTACAAACCATGACAAAAAATTCCATGTTACAAAATGCAGATGCTGCTCCTCCCCTTCTGAGCCCTGGCGTATCCCCAAATAACAGTTTACGACCACATGTTGGGTGTTTCTGCAAACTGCAGAATCGGGGTAATAAATATTGAGTTTTGTTTTGTTGTTAACCCTTGATGTGTTACAGGAAAAAATGATTAAAATGGAAAATCTGCAAAAAAAAGTGAAATTTTGAAATTTCACATCTATTTTGCTTTAATTCCTGTGGAATACTTAAAGGGTTAACAACATTTCTAAAACCAGTTTTGAATAGTTTGAGGGGTGTAGTTTCTAAAATGGGGTAATTTATGGGTGGTTTTTATTATGTAAGCCTCACAAACTGACTTCAGAACTGAACTGGTCCTTAAAAAAGTTGATTTTGCAAATTTGCAAAAATTGCGTCTAAAATTCTAAACCTTCTACTGTCCTAAAAAAATAAAATGACACTACCAAAATGATGCCAACATAAAGTAGACATATGGGGAATGTAAATTAAAAAGGATTTTATGGGGTATCACTATCTATCTTAAAAGCAGAGAGATTCAAATTTAGAAAACAGTGAATTTTTTCAAATTTTTGTTAACTTTTGAATTTTTTAATAAATAAAATTAAAACTTAGTGACTCAAATTTACCATTAACATGAAGTACAATGTGTCACGAGAAAACAATCTCAGAATCGCTTGGATAAGTAAAAGCGTTCCAAAGTTATTACCACATGAAGTCACACATGTCAGATTTGCAAAATTAGGCCTGGTCAGGAAGGGGGTAAATGGCCCGGATGGGAAGTGGTTAAAGCAACTTTCCAGGCTCCATTTTTTTTAGGTTATTTCTTATAATTTTTAATATTTATTAGGTTATTAGGAGCATTTCCCTCAGTGTAAGTGTGACAATTATTGATAATATTTTTTTTTACTGGTGGCTTAGTATTTTGTACTTTATAATTATTCTGTCATTGCCGTACTGACGTCCTGGTGAGCCTGTTATAGACGTGTTTATACACAGCAGTGAGTCTAAGAGGCAAAGATGCAAAGGGGAAGAAGCAAGCGGCAGCCTGGACCAGTGATGGAACAGGAGGTACATCCCTGCAGGTGCACATTAGCAGCACAACATGTCAACATGAAATGGTTTACCGAGTATCGGTTATACAAAGGGGATACACAGAAGCATGTGGCATTTAGATATTTGATATGATAATATACATTTGGACCTATTGCAATCATATAGTCATCAGATCTAGCGTTGTTGAAGGAGATGGGTCGGCACTGCGGTTTGCACAGGGTGCACGTGTCCAGGGAAGGCGTCCCACCAGTATACAGTGAAGAAGAACTGGCACTCACTTTCTTGAAGATATGAAGAGACTTTTATTCAAAGCATAAAAGCATCATCAGTGATGATGATCATTAGTTTCAGCTCAAGCCTGAGCCTTTTTCAAACTGCAAATGAGCTTGAGCAAAACTAGTCACTGATGATGCTATTATGCCTTTAATAAACATCTCTTCATATTATCAAGAAAGTGAGTACAGATCTAACAGTGTGTGACTTTTATCTGCGGGGTTACCTGAGGTTATGAAGGGTTATAAAACTAATCCCCAGACAGTACACAAATTGAAACAGCAAATTCAAAGTCAAACAAAACATGAATTAGGCAGAACCAGGGGTGAAGCTATAGGGGAAACAGGGGAAGTGGCTGCTTTGGGGCCCAAACTTAGAAAGGGCCCATCCAGGATAAGGACTAAAAGATTTCATTGTCAGGGTCCTCTCAACAGTATTATAATATTACATTATATACAGTGATACTGTAGGAAACATAAGGAATGACTGTCGGGCCTCATATGAAAGATCGATCTTGACTAGCCACAAGAGTAGGGGTTGCGAAGAAGTTTCTGGGGGATGAGGCGTTCATAAATTTGCTGTGGGGTCCAGTCATTATAAGGCATGTATAAATTGGCTACTGGAAGTTTTATTTGATAGTGAAATAAAAAAAATAGTCCTCTATGAAAGTTAAAGGCTGTGCTCAACTTGGAATACTATTTTACAGTTTAAATCTAGAATTGATGTATGTATTCACACTGTGGTCACAGAGGAAAGCATCAGATCAAGCTCTGTGGAAAGGCTGAGCCAGGAGTCTGATGTATACATGACATGCACGCTCCCCTGCACAAATGCTACCGATTGACAGTTACCCTCTTATTACTGTGTATAAGGATAAAGCTGTCAATCAACTGCTGGAAGTCAGGGGACATCTGCATACAATATATGTGACTCCTTGCCAGCAGCTCTGGCCCACGCACTACAGTACAGGTAAGTAACTGAATGATGAGCTTGTCTGCTCACTTAATGTAGCCCTCAGAGAATAGTAGCACAGCCAGGTGTCATGCACACTGGCCTAACCTGGATAAATTATTCCGTACAGAACTGAAAACCTCCAGCCACTACCATACAGGCTTTGTTGGACTAAGTGCTTCTAGAGGAGAATTTCTCCGTAGATAAGGAGTTGCATGGAGCTTGACACTTTTTTTTTCTTAAGGGGGTCGTTCTGCCATATATATTGATGACCTATTGACAGGATATATCATCAATATCTGATCAGCAGGAGTCCAACAACCGAGTACTTGTAATTACACCGCACTTCTGAGACGACGTGCAGTGTTATGAAGAGGAAGCACCGCTCGCATGGTTGCCGTCCCGCATTTGAAACTGGGGACAAAATCAGGTCTATTGAGGCAGATGGCTTTCGTTACATGTACTGTATGTGATGACAGATTAACTTTAATTAGTTCAATACTAAGTTTTATGTTTCAAAAATGCCAGGGCCGTCTATCAGCTTTTTTTTTCTCCATCAGCAACAGAAGGGGTTCCCACATAACTGTATACTACAGGTCCCCATTCCCACCCTAGAAAGTGCACGTATACTGTAGTTTTACAGTACTGGTACTCTTTCAGTGGTGTAACTAGAAAGGACTGGGCCCCACAGCAAATTTTTGAACAGGCCCCCACCCCAGCAAATTCTTTGCAACCCGCTCATCTCGTGCACCCCCGAATCCTGTGGCTAGTCAAGATCGTTCTTTCAGCCTAGACCAGGCAGCAGCGCAGTCCGCTTCCTACAGTGTCTGTATATAATGTCATTTTATAATGCTGTTGAAGGGACCTGACAGTAGAATCTTTTAGTCCTCCACCTGGGTGGGCCCTTTCTGAGTTTGGGCCCAAAAGCCACAGCTTCCCCTGCTTCCTCTATAGCTACGCCCCTGACTCTTCTGTAAATCATGAGAACTTAGTTTGTCCATCGTATGTGTATTCAGAAGTGCCAATTAAATAAAGACCTTCAGCCTTAAAAACATATTTTCCCAGAAATACCAGTGAAATAAAAAAATGTACACTATGCACTAAACAGCAATACGCCACAAACCGCAAAATTATACAGAGGGTAGAGGGTAAGAAAACAGACAAAAAAATTACACAAATTAGAAACTATGCCACTGGGCAAAACACCGGTATGCCCTGAATTTCATATTTCCCATAGTCTTTTAGCAAACATCTGGAGCTGACGGTTTTTCAGCAAAAAACTTAGGTGCAAAAAATGCCTTTAAAAAAGCCACAAAATACCTGTGCAAGTTCATCCTGAGGGCTCATACACATGAATATAATTTTTGTTCACATTTTTTGCGGATTGGACGCAGACTCAATTCACTTCAATGGGGCCGCACAAGATGAGGACAGCATTGGTAAGTCCGTCCGATGGCTTCCACACGTTCCATGGTATTACAGATAGGACTGTTCTATTATGGACAAGATGTTCCATTCCACAAAATACGGAATGCACACAACTGGCATCCATGTTTTACGGATCTGCAATTTGCAGACTGCAAGACAGTTAACGGTCATGTGCATGAGATGTATTCAGTCCATGGAATGCACCCATACAGTAAATGGCTTAGGGAGAGTTTACATCTCTGTTACATTTTTCGTTCATCTCATCCGTCAGAAGAACAGAAAAAAAACAAAAAAACAGCATCCTGTCAAAAATGGATCCTGTTGTATCAGTTATGGCATCCATTTGAGCCGTTTCCATCTGAGGGGGAAGGGGGGGGTGAATAGAGGAATGAGAATGCCAGTGAATGAGGGCACAGGTGTGAGTACCTCAGGGCCAGAGTGAGTGTGCCAGTGAGTCTGAAAATTATATTGTTAATATATAAAAAGGTGATTTAATAAAAATGGTTTTAGAAAGCCTGTCACCGCTCCTGACATGTCTGTTTTAGTAACTACTTGCATTCTCCATGCAATAACCATTCTGGAACACTAGCCTTATGACTCTATTATGCTATTCCTCTATTATTGCTAGCAGCCTGCAATAAAGATTCAGTTGAATATGTCCCTGCCATGGACACCACTGACTGAACAGGGTCAGACTATGCAGGGACACACTGCTAATTGGTAACACCCATATGGACCTTATTAACTATTCATTCATAAACCTTTAGTAGGAATAATAGAGGAATGGTGCAACATAAAGTTAGGGTCCATTCAGGCAACCGTATTTCTGGGTCCGCATCCGTTCCACAATTTTGTGGAACTGATGCGGACCCATTCATTTCAATGGAGCTGCAAAAGATGCGGACAGCACACCGGGAGCCTGCAAGAAATATACAGCAAGTCCTATCCTATTGCGGACAAGAATAGGCTTTTCTATATATAAAATTTTGCGGAATGCACACGGCCGGTATCCGTATTTTGCGGATCCACAATTTGTTCTCTGAATAGACCCTTATAAGAACAGATGCTCCAGTGTTTTTATTACATGGGGAATGTAAGTAATTAGCTAAAACAGACATGGCAGGAGAGGTGACATGTCCCCTGTAAATAGTCAAGTCACTGTGACACTTCAGTTTTGTTTTAATAAATATTGTTATTCCTCGAGTTTTGAAACCGCAAGATATAAAATTATATGTGCAATCGATTATGTCCAACTCATTTTAACATTCAATGCTAAAATAAAATTTTTTAAATCCAGTCATAATATGTCACATTATTGCAAAGCTATAGGGAATGTCTACATTCAGCCAAGTCAGCCCATGTGTTCACCATTAGCATTACCCCCTCTATGAAATCTGTATGAGAGCCAGAAAATTGGTAACCACAATGGAAAAACAGGATTATGGTATTACAACACAGGACGTACAAACTCCAAACTCCTTTTTTTTATATTTCATGCATTGTTTTGTTTGTTTGTTGATTGCATTTGTATGCTTCATCTCCAGGATTTTGCATGGTCCCATTTATATTAAAATTTAAAAAATAAAACTTATACAGTAAGGGCATGTTCACATGGGTTGGATATGCTGCAGATTTTCCCTCTGCATTTTGCAGCTTAGCAGAAAATTCACAGTGTATTAGAGTATCAGAAAAGTGAATGATATTTTAACAAATCACAACCCCATGCTGCAGAAGATTTGTCTCTGTACATCTCTTGCTGTTATTCCAATTCATGGTTGTTCTGCCAACCACCAGGACACGCAACATTGAACAGTGCTGATATATTGTCCTAGGTGTGTAGCTATCTGCTGGAGTGATAACCCAAGGTCTTTCAGTTCAAGAATTTTGTTCCTCTCAGTTTGTGATGAGTGACGATAACTGGCACATCAACGAACATCAGACAAAAATCCCACACTACTTGATCCAGTTTTTGAGGTCTCATGTGGCTAAAAGTCTTTGCTTTCAATCTGGCTTTTATGCCCCTCCCACATGCCACAGATTGGTGCTAGGTGCTTGAAAATTTTATCATTTGCAGATTTGCGACAACTGCTACTTCAGTTTCAATGTTGAAAAAGAAAACAGGCCAGAACTTCTCTAGACAGCAAAGGCAAGATCTATGTCACCTTTTCTCTATCAGATGGAAACCGATTTGTCAGGACTTCAAAATGAATGGCTCTCCACCATGGGAGCTCCAATTGGAGGACAGAGGGAGCCTGTTCATCTGAGGGTTAAATCACTGTCACTGTCAACAGGTGCCTGCTGTGTTATACAGCATGCATCCAATACTTATGGAGCAAGCTCAGCTTGTAAGCTCGTTCCATATATGCCTTGCACACTGATGCTGTACATATATGACATTATGTGTTAACCCCTTTCTGCATATGATACCCTAGTATGTCATAGCTGAAAGTCACTTCCTGCAATTTTACATACTAGTACATGATGCTGATCGGACGGGAACCCGAGCGGTGCATGACCGTTCAGTGCAGGGGCCCGGCAGTCTCTGTAAAAGCCGATGGCGGTGGATTCACCCTTTCTGTGCTGCGGTCAGCGCTGACTACAGCATAGAAGGTGTTTGCGATGTGTAAGGGGTCTGCTTCGGGTCCCCACTCGGTGACTGGGACCTGATTGGTGAGAAGGCAGCCCGATGCCTTGCAGAGGCATCATGGCTTGCCTTCTACAGAGGCCTAGGAGATCCAGCCCCCAGGCTGGGTCTCCTAGGCAACTATCAGTGTGTTACACTGGTAATACACTAACAGGCAATGCATTACAATACAGAGGGGATCAGACCTCAAAAAAGTTGAAGTCCTAGAGTGGGACAAAATGAAGAGTAAAAATAAAAGTGATTTTTATAATAAAAAAAATAAAGTTCTAAGTAAAAAAAACCAAAACACCCCTTTCCCCTAACATAAACATATATGGAAGGGTGAAACTTCATCTCCCAGGATGCATACTTGCTCTGCTCTTCTAAGAACTATCATAGAAATGAATGGAGCATGCTGGGAATTGTAGTTTGACAACAGCTGGAATGCCGAAGGTTGCTGACCCCTGATATATGGGATCATTTAACAAACTGGTGTAAAGTAGAACTGGCTTAGTTGTCCATAGCAACCAATCAGATTCCACCTTTCAATTTTGACAGCTCCTTTGGAAAATGAAAGGTGGAATCTGATTGGTTTCTGTGAGCAACTAAGCCAGTTCTACTTTACACCAGTTAGATAAACGACCCTAAAAAAGTTTTAAAAATAGAGGAAATATTTCCACACTCGGGTAAATACTTACCACACTCGATCCTTGGTGGCACCAACATAAGATGGTTCGTCTACTGTTTTCTTTTTATCCTACAGGCTGCTGCTGGGCAACACTGCTGTCTCTAATGGCAGGATAACTGAACAGATAGCCCTGGGGTCCTTTGAAGGTCCTCAGGGCTGATTGCAGGTGGCTCCCCCAAGGGCAGATTGGCCATAGACCTTATAGGGAAATTTCTGGGCGGGCCTGCCTGATCCCTCCTCACGGCTGGCCAGTGGAAGTTTTGGGATGTATTTTGTGCTGCTGGCAGTATTTTGACATGACTGTGATATTTGGCTATGCTGGGGTGGTATAATGTTCCACAATATGGTATTGCTGGCCCTGACTTTCATCAATTTGGACCTGATGACCCTTTGATTATGCTACAGTCATGGACCACGGCTATCAATGGGTTAACAACAACGTCTAAACCTATCTTTGACCTGGCTGTGAAGCAGGAGCCTTCGCTAAGAACCAGAGCTGTTAATATCAGCTGGTTCTTAGTGCAGAAGCACTTTGGGAGCCAGTAACCCTCCTCTACTGCACCGACGTCAAAAGACATTGCTGCAGACTGAGGCCCTGCACCTTACTAGGTGGATATTAAGGGTATAACAGTCTATGATCTGGGTGCCATCATTGGGACCTGATTGGTTCAGGTCCTGATGACAGCATTCAGACCAGAGAATTTTAGTTACTGTTAGACCTGGACACTCCAGTGTTCCTGGAACCCATCAATCATGGCGTTCCTGCAGCATGGGGATACTGAGGTCTGACAGTAGCTAAAACCCCTTTAATAAATCAATTTATTGACAAAGATGGTATTTCAGTATCATACACAATACAATTCATATTAAAACATGTGCAGTACAGACCAAAAGTTTGGACACACCTTCTCATTCAAAGAGTTTTCTGTATTTTCATGACTATGAAAATTGTATATTTACAGTGAAGGCATCAAAACCATGAATTAACACATGTGGAATTATATACTTAACAAAAAAGTGTGAAACAACTGTAAGTATTGATTTGATTACTGCTTTGCACACTCTTGGCATTCTCTTGATGAGCTTCAAGAGGTAGTCACCTGAAATGGTTTTCACTTCACAGGTGTGCCCTGTCAGGTTTAATAAGTGGGATTTCTTGCCTTATAAATGGGGTTGGGACCATGAGTTGTGTTGGGCAGAAGTCAGGTGGATACACAGCTGATAGTCCTACTGAATAGACTGTTAGAATTTGTATTATGGCAAGAAAAAAGCAGCTAAGTAAAGAAAAACAAGCGGCCATCATTACTTTAAGAAATGAAGGTCAGTCAGTCTGAAAAATTGGGAAAACTTTGAAAGTGTCCCCAAGTGCAGTCGCAAAAACCATCAAGCGCTACAAAGAAACTGGCTCACTGAGGACCGCCCCAGAAAAGGAAGACCAAGAGTCACTTCTGCTGCAGAGAATAAGTTCATCCGAGTCACCAGCCTCAGAAATCGCAGGTTAACAGCAGCTCAGATTAGAGACCAGGTCAATGCCACACAGAGTTCTAGCAGCAGACACATCTCTACAACAACTGTTAAGAGGAGACTGTGTGCAGCAGGCCTTCATGGTAAAATAGCTGCTAGGAAACCACTGCTAAGGACAGGCAACAAGCAGAAGAGACTTGTTTGGGCTAAAGAACACAAGGAATGGACATTAGACCAGTGGAAATCTGTGCTTTGGTCTGATGAGTCCAAATTTGAGATCTTTGGTTCTAACCGCCGTGTCTTTGTGCGACGCAGAAAAGGTGAACGGATGGACTCTACATGCCTGGTTCCCACCGTAAAGCATGGAGGAGGAGGTGTGATGGTGTGGGGGTGCTTTGCTGGTGACACTGTTGGGGATTTATTCAAAATTGAAGGCATACTGAACCAGCATGGCTACCACAGCATCTTGCAGCAGCATGCTATTCCATCCGGTTTGCGTTTAGTTGGACCATCATTTATTTATCAACAGGACAATGACCCCAAACACACCTCCAGGCTGTGTAAGGGCTATTTGACCAAGAAGGAGAGTGATAGGGTGCTACGCCAGATGACCTGGCCTCCACAGTCACCAGACCTGAACCCAATCGAGATGGTTTGGGGTGAGCTGGACCGCAGAGTGAAGGCAAAAGGGCCAACAAGTGCTAAGCATCTCTGGGAACTCCTTCAAGACTGTTGGAATACCATTTCAGGTGACTACCTCTTGAAGCTCATCAAGAGAATGCCAAGAGTGTGCAAAGCAGTAATCAAAGCAAAAGGTGGCTACTTTGAAGAACCTAGAATATAAGACATATTTTCAGTTGTTTCACACTTTTTTGTTAAGTATATAATTCCACATGTGTTAATTCATAGTTTTGATGCCTTCAGTGTGAATCTACCATTTTCATAGTCATGAAAATACAGAAAACTCTTTGAATGAGAAGGTGTGTCCAAACTTTTGGTCTGTACTGTAGATGTGGCTATTTCCTTTTAAAATCATTCTTTATTAATGTGAACCATGTACCTTGTAGGATTTGCAGAGATGTTAACTGTAATATTTGTATGTTTAGGTATCCAAAAATGCCCCCAGGAAAGCGTGTTACCACCTGAGAAATTCTTTGCCATATGTTTCTTTGCAAATGCGTCAGCAGGCCAGCGGGAAAGGAATGTAATGTGAAATATGTTGCACGTGAGGTGGCCAGAGTAAGCAAGTTCTTTCAACCATAGCACACTACATCATGTCACACTTCCAAGGTCCTTACAAATAGTGGCTCCACGATCCATTTTGGCTCTTTAAAGGGGAATACCAGTACTTTTATACTAATGGCCTATCTTCAGGATTGGTCATCAATATCTGATCGGTGGAGCACACTACATCCCCACTATTCTGCTATTCTTTTTTGTAGCAGAGGGAGCTAATTGCTGCGGCACTGCTCACATTCATTTCAATGGGAGCAGCACTGCAGCAACCGACCAAAGGACCAAGCTGTGTAGTTTCAGCAACCACTTCTGTCACCGAAGCTACAGCAGAACATCTGATTGGTTGAGGTGTGGAGGACGTGTCGGATCCCCCTCCAATCATATATTGAAGGCTTATCCAGAGGGGAGGTATGGGTGGGTATGTATAAGTGAGTGTACAGAATCCCACACAGTTGAAACATCATAATAAGCATATCATAGACATCCCTGTCCAGGGTCAGGTCCCTAAATATAATACCCTCTCCAGCAATGAGTTTACACATTAGAACTATTTCTCAAGTGTGTGTGTGTGTGTGTGGGGGGGGGGGTTATTAGGAAATGCAGTGTCCACAGTCTTCAAAACTTCACTGTGCTCTACTTGAGAGCCACTGACCACTGCTGAGAAGCAACTGACCACAGCTTGGAAGCAACTGAGCAATACAGGAGAACATTGTCCTGCTCCACCTAAGGAACTGAAATGGATGGAAACTTTAAACAAGAGAAAACATGATACTGTCTAACGTGGCGGTGGACGGACTATTTCAGTGAGCCTGCAGTGCTGAATGATATCCTTTGCACTATTCCCTTCTAAGCTAGGAGCATACTCCCACCAATAGTGGTCTCTAGCAATGAGGAACAGAGATGGAACAAAGTTTATTTCTTGTTGCTATACCAATGATGTCTGTTGAACTGTACGTCTGCTGTGTGCTCTACTAATTTCAAAACTACCATCTTGAATCCAACTTAAAGGGGTTCTCAAAGATATTTTAACTGGTGGAGGGGTTTGACACCCAGGACTCCCGCCGATCAGCTGTTTGTGAGGGCCGGTGCCTTCTCAAACAGTATTCGGACCCCCACAATTCAGATACTGATGACCTATACTGAGGATAGGACATGAGTTAAAATATCTTGGGAAAACCTCATTAACCCCTTAGTGACCACCAATACGCCTTTTTATGGTGCCACTAAGGGACTAGAAATCACACTAGTCACTATTATTGTTGTACTGATGTTAATTCTTTATAAAGGAAATGGGTATACACAGTATTATGCATATTTACATTATTGCACAGCTTGTGTTAATACTGCTATGACAAACAGTTTTATTATTTTTATACAGGAAAGAGAATAACATTTCAAACGGGCCCGCTTTTCATGTTCCTGATACACATCAGAGCTCTTATAATGCTGGTAAGGTAGAGGAAAAGATGGAAATAAATGTTCAAAATGTGGGTAACCAGAAAGACCCATCCTCCAGCTCACCCATTGTGTATAAGGAAGACTCCAAAATGTCTGCTGAGGATGGACAGGGTAGTGCAGTTAGTAGGTAAGTGTCTCTTAGATATTAATATTACAATTTTGCCTCTTGGGTGTTCTGGGTAGTATCTTTATAGAAAATATCTTTTGTTCAAAGTGATTTTAAGGTTTGAAAGACAAACCCAAAGTGGAATTCCTAGCAAACCATTTCAGCGCAAGACCTTTTCATCAACCCCTGAAATGATTTGTCCTATAAGGTCATGCCAGGATAATCTACATTAAAAGGGAAAAACCCCATAAAACTTCTCTTTCTGGAATGAAAAAATTAACAGCTAAGATAACCAGTAGATACAGTATATACTAGCAACTTTGTAATTTTTTGCTATTGATTTATGAATAAATTATGGTAATTTCGATTTTAAGGTGTGATGTTACCCTATAGGTAGGTTGTGTGGCATAGTTTAACATAATGTACAGTTGGTAATAGAGGTTAAATATGATCCGGCAGATTATCAGGACTGAACACCTATGTGAATTTGCAGTGATCAGCTGACAAACGAGTGGTAAATTTAGTTTAGTATAATTTTTTTTTTTTTTAATTTGGCACAGGTTACACTTGGGGTTGTTGGGTCCTAGGCTGGACAAACCAGTAAACTTTTCTATTTCCTATCACACATAGGGATAGGTACATCAAAAGAAAAGAGTCTGTGTTTGCTTTTCACTAATTTGTTTTATGGAATATCTATGCTTTAATTTCTTTTATTTGGAACCGCATGTATTTTGTGCTAAAAATGTTTTTCTAAATGGGTTTTAACTGATAATTTGATTTGTTTGCCTCCTGCAGCTGGTATTTATATACACTACATAGCAAGATGCAGAATGCCATTTACTAATAAATACGTCAGACTGGCAATCTGGCAGTTCAGTCAACAGCCTCCATATCTCCACTCCTGAGCGATCTTCTAAGCTGATTTATGACCAAATCAAAGTTAAAGGTCCTTCAGAAGATATCAGAGAGGGCTTACAGACCGAGCCATCAGACTACCATTCTGACAGATTTCATTCTGAACAGTTATGATATTTGCTGTGTAGTGTATGCACTTGTAATCTGCAAAAATCAAATGAAACAATTTTATTTTTTTTAAACCCAATGAGAAAATGCTTCATTACAAAACAAATGCAATTTAATAAAAAAAAAATCTATGCAAATGTATCTATAGCCTTTACGTCAATTTTGCATTACTGATGTCATCATGGTCATGGACTCAAAGCCAATAAATAAAGAGAAGCTGTGCTCCTGTATACACAACCAACTAATGAACAAAGTAAAGCATAACTGTTCACAGCTCAGAGGAAATTAAATAGGTGCTAGGAGCCCTCCCAATGCTCATCCACCAAAATCCTAATTATCTTTCACAGTGCATCAGTAAGTCTGAAATCACAATTTATTTTATTAAATCAATTCAAATATAAGTGTCCGCAAATGTTTTTATACTGTGCATGTGTAATATGGTGGTAAATTCACAGTTGGGCCAGAGTGTTATCAACAGGTCACAGAAGTCTCTCTATTAGGGGTATTCCAGTTTTTATTTATTTAAGGTACTTATTTATATAATAAAAAGTCATCCAATTTTCTAATATACATGTATTTAAAATTCTGCATACATACGTACATTTGTTATATCTGGCAGTTGACCCCTATATGCAGTAGAATGTGTAATGTATCCATGGGCTAGCTGAAACATGCCATTAGTCATGTGACACCCTACACATCATGTAATTTCTGACATTTGGTAGGCAACTGTGTTACATAACATGCATGTACTGGGTCAGCAATCAGGATACATCCATGTGATAATTAAATATGACTAGTGATGGAATAATGATTTTTATTGTGGTTATTACAGTAACTGCATCACTGTGTGTAGGTAGGTGCCGGCCTGTCTCTAGGTGATGTCATGTTGTTAATAAAGCTTAGTGTAAAAAAACAAACACACACACAGAGATCTACTTCTACATAGACACTGAAAGACATGATGAGATGCTGTGAGGGTCACACTATGGCTCACATGATTGATACCATGTTTTGTCCTATCCAACTCTCCTACAGAAGCATTTTACAGGACTAAAATGGGCCATACCATTTTTTTTTCTTTAGGGAGAGGCTACTACATGAATATAATAAAGGTCTGTGAGCAAAATTTTAAATAGATGTATATTAGAAACTATTCAACATTCTATTTTCTAAATAAATAAATGTAATCTTTAAAACCGGAATACCTCTTTGAACTGTAGCCCTAAAGACCCCTTTACATGTGTCGACTCAGCAGGCAATTATCAAGAACAACCCATTCATTCCTGATAACTGCCTGCTCATCAGAGGAGGAGGCTGCATTTACATGCTGCAATCATCTTCTCTGTATGGGGGTGAGCAATAGCTGCTACAGTCGCCAGTCCCCGTAAAAAATCATTGTTTATGGGCAGCAGGTCCCTGACTACACAGAAATATATACTGCCCAGAAACTATGATTTAGATGTCCGCTACAGCAATGCTTTCTCCCACTGAACAAGAATTTACTTATTTTGTGATTGATGCCTTTAGACAATCAATTATTGAGAATGAGTGTTTCTATGAATGTTTCTTACCGATAATTAACCTGATTGTCAGCCTATGTAATGGGGCCTTTAGCTTGCCCTGGTAGGACATTGAGTAATCACCGTGCAAGGGCGGCCCTATTCTTACAATTTTCTATCTTGACACGATTCCTCTTCCTAGATTAATCAGGGGATGTTTTTCCAGCAGATGAAAGTTGTACCACAGCAGGTGTAGATCCACTGTGCCACTGAACATATTTAACTTAGGGCTACTCCTAAGGGCATTATCTGAGCAGCACCCCTGGTCTTCACCTTTCCACTCCTCTACAGTGATTAAGACTTCACTGCAGGGGAAACACCTGGCTTCTGCCTCTTGTAATAGTCTCTTTTCAGGGACAGCTGACCTAGGCAGGTCAAGAGACTTGTGTGTGGCACCAAGGGGACAGACAAGAGTATAGTCAGTGGACAGAATAGGCAGAGTTCATTCAGCCAGAGTTTATTTAAACCGATAAACAGGCAACTGGTCAGGCAGGTGGTAAATGGTCAATATTATAAACAGGCATAGGTCAGGATAGGCACAACAGGATCAACATGATGCATAAGCAAAGGTCAGGTACAGGAGTTCAAATGCACAATTACCTTTGCAGGAACTACAGTAGCTAAGCAGGAGCTAGCAGACAGGAGAAGATGGCCAGAAAAGGTGTACAGCATGGGACCAAACAAGACGTATTCATACGTCTGTGCCTGCTGGGAGGTAACATGGAGATGTCTGCAGGTACGAACCAACAACAACATAGAGATGAAGGGTGAGTATATGTGCCTGCTGGGATTGTGGAGATGCTGGGGAGCACAGACCGCTGGCAGCACAAAAGTGCTTAGCATGTGGCCCAGCAGCTTGACCTGTGGTGTGGTCACTGACGTCTTGCAACTGGGTTTTACATTGGAAGGTGTGTAATGTATGTCCCAGATACTTCATAGGAGGAAATCAACAGTATATTTGGCCAGTGTGAAGGTACAATGCTCTTGACATGGTGAATGTGATTCCTATGCAGTGACTCATACAAAAGGCCCATGGATACAGTTGCATGGCACCTATGCGACCAATGTTTTTTCTTCAGTTTTGATCATGTAAAACCTATAACGTGTAACAAAAAATACAGTACATATCGACATAAATGGCATGCAGGAATATTTGTGAATACACATATTATAGGAAATAATATTGCCAAGTACATTGCTAATACTCCATGGAGGTATGGCGTATATTACTCTGATATGTACTTCACCTTAGATATCCTCTAAAAATTCTTGTGTTTTTTTACAGGTCAAAACATTTGGCATTGAATTCAACAAGCAGAAAGTGTTTGAATTTGGATAGCAGACAAGACATGGAGTATAATGAAGTTCTTGGTCTAATGTCTTTTTCACATATGTTTCTGAACCAAGACGATGAAAGATTACCATCTGGCTTAGACATTCTAAACCCCCAGGTGGAAAGAACTTCAGCTTCAGACCCATTGAGGAATTGTCCGGAGACAAAAGGTGTGACAGAGCCAAATGAAGAAAACCAAAGTACTTTACATATAATTAAAGAACCTCAGAATGAACATGATAAACTTTTTTTGCATCTGAAGGAGAACATAAGTAAACTAAAAACCTATGTAACGGAAATGGGTAAGAAAATTCCTGTGCCTGATCAGTGTGTCATTGAAGGTAAGAACCCACATCATTCATTATGAAAAGAAAATTAGGTTAGAAATTACTTAAAGAGGTTGGCCAGCCACTTAACCACTAAGCCACTAACGTGAAAGGTTTTTAAAAACTACTCAGGATTGTGTAAAATAATAAAAGCAGTAATACCGATTCCTTGGCGGTCATTTTCCAGTGGTCCCCACCAGTTTCTGTACTTCCTGGTCTTTGGTGACATGGATTTGTGATGCTACAGCCAATCACTGGCAGCGGTGACCTGAAACCCTTTAATTTACACCATTTTGACAATTTCTTTAAATTATGTGGATGGACAATCCCTTTAATTGGGCTATGACCAGTATAATAGGTGAAAATAGATACAACTTGTAGGAAAACTTGTAGGAAAACAGGCTGAACTGGATGGACAGATGTCTTTTTTCGGCCTTACAAACTATGTTACTATGTTACTATGTAATTGAATCCTAATGAATCCCTCTGACTTAAAATGGATTGTGTTAGGTATTTGTTGGGGTATCCTTGTCATAATAACTGCAACCCTGATGGAATGGTAGAAAACACCAGTGAGAACAGAGTGCCTAGTTCACTGTACGTCTGACATCTAGGAGCATCGATGAAGTGCCAGAACAGGTTAACAAGGCCTGTGGTCTTACATCAACTGTGAAGTAGTAGGTCACACAGGTTCACAGGATGGAACAATGACATGTTGAGGTACACTTCCTTCCTGACAATCAACTGCTCAGTTAAGCAGTGTAATGGGGCCTTTAGAAAAGCCTTGTGTAGTTTGCACTTGGCCCTTATTTCTATCAGAGAGAGATCGTAACACAATACTGAACAGTGATGTTTTAGAGAATTGTGCCCTTGTCAGGAGTTGTCTCACTCAAATCATGTGTGTGGATGTGCTGGGAGGATTGCCATGCTGACCAGTAAAACCTGTCATTGAGGTTAAAAGCCAAGCCAAGCCAAAGCCAAGCCATTCAGGTCCCTGGCTCAGTGTCCAGTTCTAGAACTACCTGGGGTATTTAAGTTTGTCCTTCAGGTATTGCAATAGTAGGTGATTGCATAAGCATACTAGCTCAGTTTCTACCTCTTTACCATGTAACTGAACTCTTAATCTGCTCATTTCTTCTGTGCACCAATCAATGCTGGCTTCTGGATTAATTTATCATCTGCTTTTTTTTACTTCTACTGATTGTCCTGGCATTTTGGCCCTGGCTAGTTTTTGGATTAACTCCTCGTCTGCTGTATTAAAGTCTTAGTGCAACAAAAAACAACTGACCGGCTGATGTTGGAGCACTCACCCTGAAAAGGGCAACCCCCAACCACAGGAACCTCGGACCTAGCTACAGAAGACCCTTTCCTAGTGCTCCCTAATGTGTGCCATTGCTACTGTAATGGCTCCGACGTGTTTCCCCGTTTATGGTTAGTCAGGGAGTCAGGTCTGGCAGTATGACGGCAGCATAGTGTATTGGCAGTGGCTGCTCCAACATCAGCCGGTCAGTTGTTTCCCGTTGCACTAAGATTAGTACTGTATAGGGAAAGCACTGAGGCATAGGGAGTACTCGCCTGATTAGCCCTTGATATATGATTCTCCAGCCACAAAGAATAGTTGAAAATGAAAACAGATGGGCCCATACAGGGGTATGGATTGTGGAATCTCCCCTGAAACTACCGCAATATACTAATGCAACCAAATCAAAAGGAGCAGTAGTAAATATAAAACTTAGCTTTTAATCTAAACTTAAATAAAACTGTAGATCCCTACAGAACATAATACAAAACACCCCTTACTCAGGACACAAAACAATGAGGAAAATAGACATACAAATCCTGGTAGGTAAGAAAATGGATGGTTCTTACCGGTTACCAGTGTGTCACGTCTGGAAATAACAGAGTCTGGATCACAGAGGAAGGTGATCAGGATTTGGATGTCTATTTTCCTCATTGTTTTGTGTCCTGAGTAAGGGGCGTTTTGTATTATGTTCTATAGGGATCTACAGTTTTATTTAAGTTTAGATTAAAAGTTAAGTTTTATATTTACTACTGCTCCTTTTGATTTGGTTGCGAAAGAATAATTGAACTATACCAGTTACAGTGCCTTGCGAAAGTATTCGGCCCCTTGGAACTTTTCAACCTTTTGCCACATTTCAGGCTTCAAACAAAAAGATATAACATTTTAAATTTTTGGTGAAGAATCAACAACAAGTGGGTCACAATTGTGAAGTGGAACGAAATTTATTGGATCATTTAATTTATCATTTATTTTTTGTAATAATAAAACTGAAAAGTGGGGCGTGCAAAATTATTCGGCCCCCTTGCATTAATACTTTGTTGCGCCACCTTTTGCTGCAATTACAGCTGCAAGTCGCTTGGGGTATGTCTCTATCAGTTTTGCACATCTAGAGACTGAAATTCTTGCCCATTCTTCCTTGCAAAACAGCTTGAGCTCTTTGAGGTTGGATGGAGAGCGTTTGTGAACAGCTTTCAGCTCTTATCACATATTCTCAATTGGATTCAGGTCTGGACTTTGACTTGCCATTCTAAGACCTGGATACGTTTATTTTTGAACCATTCCATTGTAGATTTTGCTTTATGTTTGGGATCATTGTCTTGTTAGAAGATAAATCTATGTCCTAGTCTCAGGTCTTTTGCAGACTCCAACAGGTTTTCATCCAGAATGGTCCTGTATTTGGCTCCATCCATCTTCCCATCAATTTTAACCATCTTCCCTGTCCCTGCAGGCCCAAACCATGATGCTGCCACCACCATGTTTGACAGTGGGGATAGTGTGTTCAGGGTGATGAGCTGTGTTGCTTTTATGCCAAACATATCGTTTTGCATTGTTTCCAAAAAATTTGATTTCGGTTTCATCTGACCAGAGCACCTTCTTTAACATGTTTGGTGTGTCTCCCAGGTGGCTTGTGGCAAACTGTAAACAAGACTTTTTATGGATATCTTTGAGAAATGGCTTTCTTCTTGCCACTCTTCCATAAAGACCAGATTTGTGAAGTGTTCGACTGATTGTTGTCCTATGGACAGACTCTCCCACCTCAGCTGTAGATCTCTGCAGTTCATCCAGAGTGATCATGGGCCTCTTGGCTGCATCTCTGATCAGTCTTCTCCTTGTTTGAGATGAAAGTTTAGAGGGACGGCCGGGTCTTGCTAGATTTGCAGTGGTCTGATACTCCTTCCATTTCAATATGATCGCTTGCACAGTGCTCCTTGGGATGTTTAAAGCTTGGGAAATCTTTTGGTATCCAAATCCGGCTTTAAACTTCTCCACAACAGTATCACGGACCTGCCTGGTGTGTCCCTTGGTCTTCATGATGCTTTATGTGCTTTAAACAGAACCCTGAGACTATCACAGAGCAGGTGCATTTATACGGAGACTTGATTACACACAGGTGGATTCTATTTATCTTCATCAGTCATAACAACATTGGATCATTCAGAGAATGAACTTCTGGAGTGAGTTTTCTGAACTGAAAGTAAATGGGCCGAATAACTTTGCACACCCCACTTTTCAGTTTTATTATTACAAAAAAAGTTTAAATGATCCAATAAATTTTGTTCCACTTCACAATTGTGACCGACTTGTTGATTCTTCACCAAAAATTTAAAATTTTATCGTTTTGTTTGAAGCCTGAAATGTGGCAAAAGGTTGAAAAGTTCCAGGGGGCGAATACTTTTGCAAGGCACTGTACTTGAGGTTGCAAACTGCCTTGCGAAAGTATTAGGCCCCCTGGAACTTTTCAACCTTTTGCCACATTTCAGGCTTCAAACAAGCTTCAAACCTTTTCTGAAAGTGATTTTAAGCAGTACCTGCCATTTTATGAGCAAATATAATTAAAAGTTAAGTTTTAAGTTTATCCTACTAAGGTAGATTCAGTTTTGTTATTCAGATGACTAAGAGCCACTGATAGTTTGAGAGATAGCCAAAAAGACTAATATCTCTAACCTCTTTAATTAAACAATTATTTTTTTAATGCAACTTTGACCGAATAAATTCGTATTAAGAACTAATCTGGTTATAAATTCGTTGATTATTGGCCAAAGCAAATTTTTGAAGATTCGCTCATCTCTACCTCCAATCTATCCAGATCTTTCTGTAGCAGTGTACTGTCCTTTTCTGTGTTAATTACTTTACACAGTTTAGTGTCATCTGAAAAATTAATATTTTACTGTGCAAGCCTTCTACCAGATCATTAATAAATACATTGAAGAGAATAGGGCCCGGTACTGACCCTTGTGGTATACCACTAGTGACAGTGACCCAATCTGAGTATGTGCTGTTAATAAACACCCTCTGTTTTCTATAACTGAGCCAGTTACTTACCCACATACAGACATTTTCTCCCAGTCCAAGCATTCTCATTTTCTATACTAACCTTTTATGTGGTACAGTGTCAAATGCTTTGGAGAAGTCCAGATATACGACATCCATTGATTTGCAGCGGTCAAGTCTAGAACTTACCTCCTCATAGAAACTGATTAAATTAGTTTGATATGACCATCCCTCATAAAGCCATGCTGATATGGAGTTATTTCCTTTTTTTCACTGAGGTACTCCAAGATAGCATCTCTTAGAAAACCTTCAAACAGTTTACTCATGACAGATGTTAAACTTACTTGGCTATAGTTTCCAGGCTCTGTTTTTGGACCCTTTTTGAATATTGGCACCACATTTGCTATGCGCCAACTCCTGTGGAACACTCTCTGCCAGTATAGAGTCCTTAAATATCAGAAATAAGGGTCTGGCGATGACATTACCTAATTCTCTTAGGATATGGGGGTGTATGCCATCCGGTCCTGACAATTTCTCTATTTTAATCTTTTTAAGACGCTGCTGTACTTCTTCCTGGGTCAGACAGGGCACTTTTAAAGTGGAATTTACTTTTATATTCTTCATTTCATCTAAAAGTTTCTTTTCCTCAGTGAATACAGTGGAGAAAAAAATATTTAATAGATTTGCTTTCTCCTCATCACGCTCTGCAACTCCCCCCTCATTACTCTGTAAAGGGCCAACACCTTCAGATTTATACTTTTACCATTTATATAATTGAAGAACATTTTAGGGGTAGTTTTACTCTCTTTGGCGATTAATCTCTCGGTCTCTAGTTTGGCTGCTTTTATTTGTCTTTTACATATTGTTTTTTTTTCCTTATAGTTTATCAATGCTTCCTCGCTCCCCTCCTGTTTTTGTGATTTAAATGCTTTCTTTTTGTCATTTATTGCTTTCTTTACAGTTCTATTTATCCGCATTGTTTTTTTCTTATTTCTTAACCTTTTATTTCCATAACGTATGTACCTCTCACAATTAGATATTAGGATGCTTTTAAAAATATCCCATTTTGTGGCTGTATTTTTATTTTTGAGGACTTTGTCCCAATTAGTTAGGCCTATGGCCTCTCTTAGTTGGCTAAATTTTGCTTTTTTGAAGTTTGGTATTTTTGTTCCTCCCTGAAGAAACACTCTTTTGAATGACAATTGGTAGGTTATAATTTTATGGTCACTATTTCCCAGGTGTCCCCCAACCTGCACCAGTTCTGTCTGGTCTATTGGGTAATACTAAGTCCAGTATGGCTGTCCCTCTAGTTGGGTCATGAACCAGTTGGGAAAATGTTTCCTTTATGAGATATACAGGTTTCAGTTTCCCAGTTTATATCTGGATAGTTGAAGTCCCCCATAATAAGGACCTTATTATGATTTGCCGTCTCATCTATTTTGTTTGGAAGTAGATATTCTGTGGACTCTGGTATATTAGGTGGTTTATAATAAACTCCTATTAGTATTTTATTATTGTTTTTGCCTCCATGTATTTCTATCCACAGTGACTCCACATGTTCATGTCCCTCACTTATATCTTCCTGGAGTGTGGGCTTTAGACAGGACTTTACATAAAGGCAAACCCCCTTCCCCTCTCCGTTTTTGGTGATCCTTTCTAAACAGACAGTAACCCTGTACGTTAACTGCCCAGTCATAGCTATCATCCAGCCATGTCTCAGTTATTCCCACTATGTCATAGTCCTCCTCACACATCACTATTTCCAGTTCACCAGTTTTATTAGTCAGGCTTCTGGCATTAGTATATACACAATTAAGAGGTCTATGTATATATTACCCTACATTTTAAATTACTGTTACCTGTAAAGTCAATATCTGGGATTTTTGGGTTACCTTGGTTTATATTTTTCCCAGTCTTCTCCCTACTTTCCTACTTTCCTCACTAACCCCAGCCCCCACTAAACCCCCACTGTCCCCTCCTATGTCCCACTCTCTATCTACACTATTTACCCCCTTATTAGTATGATCCCCCACCCTCCCCCCAGATCCTAGTTTAAAAGCTCCTCCAGCCATCTAACCATTTTTCCCCCAAGGCAGTTGCACCCTCCCCATTGAGGTGCAGCCCGTCCCTACTGTAGAGTCTGTAGCCGACGAGAAGTCCGCCCAGTTCTCCATGAACCCAAACCCTTCTTCCTGCACCAGCTTCTGGGCCACTTATTTAACTCCCTAAGCCCCCTTTTCTCTCTGATGATGCTTGTGGCACTGGTAGTATTTCTGAAAACACTACCTGGCAGCTGGTTCAGGAACTTGAAGTAGAAATAAAAGAAGAATGGCACAACTTGGAGAATAGATGACCCATAATTGCTAGAATACAACAAAAACAAATGGCAGGCGAGGTGAGAGAACCTCTTTAACCTACAGACAGTAGAAGAAGGGGGAAATAACAGGAACTGGGTGACATGATGTGTACTTATGAAGGTTTGCAATGCAATGCTTATTTTTGTGCATACCCTTTCAGAGAATAGAATATTATCAAATCATCTTTTTTTTTTAAATTTGGTGATTTTTTTGTGTTCCATGTCACTATCTATATTTAGAAAAAAACTTAAAATCTGGCAGCTGTGCACTGGCCATTAAGGAAGAACTCCCGCAAAAATTTTTATTCTCTGACCTGTTAGGCCTCTTTCACACGAGCGTCGCGGATTTGTTCAGGATGCGTTACGGATGCGTTGCGGATGCGTTGCGTTAAAAACGCGCGGATTGCATGCGGATGCAATGCAATGCGTTGCGTTGCGTTTTTAACGCACCCCCATTCATTTCTATGGAGCCTGGGCTGCGTGAAAAACGCAGAATATAGAACATGCGTTTTTCACGCAACGCAGAAGTGATGCGTGAAAAAAAACGCTCATGTGAAAAGCCCCATTAAAATGAATGGGTCAGGATTCAGTGCGGGTGCAATGCGTTCGCATCACGCATTGCACCCGCGCGGAAATCTCGCCCGTGTGAAAGGGGCCATTTTCTTATCAGAGGCTGAAATTGAGAGTTTCCACTCTTTTCTTATTGTAGCTGGGTCATGTGACCAACTCTCTGACCTCCAACTGACCCAGGACAGCAAGCCAGTCACTTCTCTATTCATTCCTATGAGACTGAAAGTGAGGCTCCCATAGGAATGCATAGAAAATTAGACTTCCTGTCCACACATAAGGTGCTGTGTGAGTTGGTGGGTCTAATTCCTAGTCACATGACACAGATAAGAAACTTCAGGATGATATAACTCAAAAATTCAGCTACTGGTAAGAAAATGATATTCACTACAGATTACATCATGTAAATTTCTAGCAGGACATGGAATAAAAATTTTTGTGGGAGTTCTTCTTTAAGTCTAATAATAGGCACTGCTTCCTGTTCTGTCAGGATCACTTTTCAGCAGCTGTCTCATTAATGGGGTTGTGCAGTAATTAATATTGATGACCTATCCTCAGGATAGGTCATCAGTATCTGAACATTGGGTGTTCGGGCTGATCAGCTGTTTAAAGAGGAAGCTGTAAGCTGTTGAGCGGTGGCGTAGTGTAATAGTGTGATTACAAGCACTTGCTCCATTCCTATTCAGGGCAAGCAGGTAAACAATGAAGGGAAGGCTGCGCTGGCAAGAACCGCGGTCTTCTTTTTAACCAGCTGAATGTTGGGGGTGCCAACTGTCATACCCCCGCCGATCTGATATTGATGACCTATCCCGAGAATAGGTCATCAATATTAAAATCCTGGAAAACCCCTTTAGTTGACAGAAAAAAATGATATTGACTGAATGCATTCTGTTGCCAAAGGTATTTAGGTCAGCTGAGCTTCTGCAATCCCAGAGCAATCCCATAAAACTGGTCAGACCTTGTAAGCTTTCCTTAAAATGATGGCAATACCTACAACACACATATAATACAACAATTAGAAACCCATGTCAGGCTTGTATGTTACGTTCTAAGTACTGCCAAAGTGAAAAAGCCATTGATTGATTCTATCATCTCTCTGAATCTGTCCAGCACTTACTGTCTCCGACAATTGCTGTTAAACGTTCCTATCTACTCATTTTCAGCAACTATCTCAACCTAGTTGGATTTCTGGACATTTCAACATGCTTTTTGTTTATTTCGTTTTCTTTTTTGTCTGGCAAACTTTCAAAGCTTTTATTCTGGTGCAATTTCTTGGAAATTCTTTCAGCAAACATCTTGTAGTATACTTTGACTGATGTACATGACTCATTGGAAATATATTTAAGAACTGGGAGGTACATGGATTACATTGGGGAAACGGCTATACCTCATTGTAGCTGACAGTATGTGAATTATTCTTTTTAACTGCATATAGTGAACTCTCTGTAAATGAAATGCTGACACATTTTATATAGTTTTTATTTAAAAAATTAAAGCCGCCTGCATGTGTTGTTTATTAAGTTCTATGCTAATTCTTGCTTTCAGTATTGCTTTACTATCTTTAATTATTGTAGAAACCCCAAGGAGCACATTAGTAGCTATCGCAAGAATAAATGATGTCATTCCATATCACTGTACCATATGTAAGGGTGCTGCCCCACTACATTTTTTCTGGTGTGTTTGACTTGTAAAAAATTCCTTAAAATTCATGCCTCTTTTTGAAAGCTTTTTTTTTGGAGGTGGTGTTTTTTAGTCACATATTATTATGAAGTGTTTTTTCATATGATTATCATAAAACACCATACAAAAAAACTCAATATTTGTATGGTGTGTATTACTGTTGGCCAATATCTAACAAACTAACTTCTAGATGCAACATTTTTCATTGCAAATGAAAACAAAAAAAAACTCTGTAAAGAATGTGGCTAAAAATATAAATGTTTTTACAAAAAAGCAGTAGACACCAGCCTTAGAAGAGTTTTCTGGGTTTAAGGGGAACCTGTCACCATGAAAATTCAATGTAAGTTACAGACAGCCTGTTATAGAGCAAGAGGAGCTGAGCATATTAATATATAGTTTTGTGGGGAAAATATCCAGTGTGACTGATATTTCATTTTATATCCATGCTCATTCTGGACTTTGAAGTCAAGCAGGCGCTCTGATCAATATATTTTAACCCATAGACTATACATTTTAAAACTCTGTAAACCCATTTGATACATACAAATATTTCAGATCGAATGTTAGTGTCAAAAACTACACTAAAAGGCCTTAAAATAATAAGCCAATTTGCTTTGCGGAATATTTTTGGAGGACACTTAGACCTAATGTATGGAAATCTGACTTGGACTTCACAAAGCCTGCAGAATAGTGAATAGATCTGAATTGTGATAATATAAAGGTCCCTTTAGACAGAACAATACAGCAGGCAATTGTAGGGAAGGAAGCATTCCTTCCCGGAAATTGCTTGCTCATCAGCAGAGGAGACCGTTGCATTTACATTACATTCCAGTATGGGGAGGAGTAGTCGTTAATGTCCTCGCTCACCCCCATATAGACTTGCTGTTTGCCGGCAGCAGATCGTGTTTACACAGCACGATTTGCTGCCAGTACACAACGAATTTTGTGTCTGCACAAATGATCTATTACCTGATCCTCTGGTAATTGGCGCCATCTTTATGCCACCAGATAATCGCTAGCAAGCGTTCCTATGAATGCTCTTTAGTGATTATCTGGTGGATTTTAACAACTGTAGGTAGGGAAAGACAGTGAGCCTTAGCCTAGAACCTAGTCAACTTTCCCTACATACTTGCAGTTTGAGCCCTACTTGGCAGAACTGCAACTGGATGATGGTCCCTACACTAAATAACTGCATAGACGGACAAACACCAACTGACAAACACCAACAGGCAAACACCAAAGCAGAGTCAAACAGAAATGGGTCAGAACCGCACAGACTGTGCAGTACCAAATGAGAGAGGTTGGTCAGAAGACAAGCCGAGTTCAGAAGCACAGAGGAATCTGTATGCAACTGCAGGAACAGGGAACAACATCATTGACTCAGCACTCCGTTAGTCAGAAACACTAGTACACAGTAATAGAGCAGCCGAGCTAATAAGCCTACTGCTAATCTCCCACAGCACATACCTGCTATGGGACGAAACAGAGCATTGCATCCTGTTACTAAGGATGCGGTTGGCTCAGCAGTGCATCTCTCCTGGTGTGGCCATGCTGAGGCTTAGGATTATGCTGGAGCCCGGATGGTAAGTTTATTACACGGATTCTTGGCATCTCTAAAGGGCTCTTAACTTATTAGTAGTGTTGAGAAAAGCATCCGAAGTGGAATTCGATCTGAAATTAAGGAAAAATTAGATTCACAACAAATCCGAATTTTCTTGCGCTTCGTGGTAAAAAATCACATGTTACACATGTTACAAAGTGTTACAAAGTGAAAGTAAGATTCCCGGGAATGCAAGATCACCCATAATGCCATGCAGACATACAGCTAATCAACAGCTAGCCAGCCCCTGTGATGTCACAAACCTTTAAAAGTCTCATCCCGAACAGTCTCTGCCATTTCACTGTGAGCTGAGCATAGGAAGTTGTGACAAGTGCTAGAGAAAGTGATGATAAAAACTTTTAATTGTGGAATATTGGATAGGGAGAGTGCAGGGACAGTGTAGGGATATCGTAGGGAGAGTTTTTACACACTTTAGGGAGAGCATAGGGTGAACATAGGGAGACTGTAGGGACAGTACAGGGACTGTAATCTGAAGCTGACGGGATCCATAGGAGACAGCGCAGTTTCCATCAATCCCTGTATAAGTCACAGAGCTATCTAATTAAACAATTTCCTCCTTGTTTAACGGATAAGCAATTCTATTAGGCCTTGATTCTCAAATTGGGGTTAATTAGCTGTCTTTACTGTTATTGGGGTGTCCACCTTGTTTAATAGATAAGGATTCTATTATGCCTTGATTCTCAAATTATGGTGAGAATCTTGATTTAGGCATATTTCTTTTTGATAAATTACCCCCACAGATCTTTTGTTATACGCACCAACTATTGGTCTGATTGGACAGAAATTGGTCAGATAATCTGATGCTGTAATAAAGCCATTAGTCAGTCCAGACCCATTGTTATACCATGACATCATGTTCTCTTAGGATTCAATTAATTGTAGTTGTTTCAAAAAAAAACAAAAAAAAACTAGAGGAGCCCTTGGAAAGATCTGACGTGCATTGTAACTGGCTGCTCTCTAGAACAAAGTGTATTGTGGCATTTGCATGACTAGATTGTTTAATGTAACATTACCTTATGATTTGACCAGTCAGTAGACTACAACACACAGATATCTAAAGCAGCTGTGCTGTAGCATTACATAATGTCGTCGTTTGAATATTAGCAGTGAGGTTTGATTGGACAGGCATGACATGATATGCAGCATTCAGCATTTCTTCCATATACAGATACTTTCAGAACATTCATCATTGTCACAATTTATCACAGCAAAGGAGGTAAAATGTTATTGATTTTGATTTCCTAAGAAATATGGGAAACAAATTACATGTATGTATCCATAGTGAAAAGGAAAAAAGTGCAGCATGTGGAACATTACATAAAAGGCTCTGAATGAAACCTATACAATATTAGACATTCACTACCTGATAACTTGTTAGACATGTTGGAGGGAATTTATCGATACAGTACTGGCATTCCATCGCCCAGTATGATATGGTTCTTTGCTGGCATCCTTATAAATTAGGTGCATTTTTAGCTATTGAGTCACCATAAAGTCACATTCTATACCCGGGTTCCCCCCGACACAGCGCTCCCCGCTCCGTTTTCGTTACAGGTGCGGGTCCCAGCGATGGGACCCGCACGTATCAGACAATGGGGGCATACAGTGGGGAAAAAAAGTATTTAGTCAGCCACCAATTGTGCAAGTTCTCCCACTTAAAAAGATGAGAGGCCTGTAATTGACATCATAGGTAGACTTCAACTATGAGAGACAAAATGAGAAAACAAATCCATAAAATCACATTGTCTGATTTTTAAAGAATTTATTTGCAAATTATGGTGGAAAATAAGGATTTGGTCACCTAAAAACAAGAAAGATTTCTGGCTCTCACAGACCTGTAACTTCTTCTTTAAGAGGCTCCTCTGTCCTCCACTCATGACCTGTAGTAATGACACCTGTTTAAACTTGTTATCAGTATAAAAGACACCTGTCCACAACCTCAAACAGTCACACTCCAAACTCCACTATGGTGAAGACCAAACAGCTGTCGAAGGACACCAGAAACAAAATTGTAGACCTGCACCAGGCTGGGAAGACTGAATCTGCAATAGGCAAGCAGCTTGGTGTGAAGAAATCAACTGTGGGAGAAAAAATTAGAAAACGGAAGACATACAAGACATCACTCGATCAGGGGCTCCATGCAAGATCTTACACCGTGCGGTCAAAATGATCACAAGAACTGTGAGGCAAAAATCCCAGAACCACACGGGGGGACCTAGTGAATGACCTGCAGAAAGCTGGGACCAACGTAACAAAGGCTACCATCAGTAACACACTACGCCGCCAGGGGCTCAGATCATGCAGTGCCAGACGTGTCCCCCTGCTTAAGCTAGTACATATACGGGTGGGTCTGAAGTTTGCTAGAGAGCATTTGGATGTTCCGGAAGACTATTGGGAGAATGTCATATGGTCAGATGAAACCAAAGTAGTATTTGGTAGAAACACAACTCGTCGTGTTTGGAGGACAGTGAATGCTGAGTTGCATCCAAAGAACACCATACCTACTGTGAAGCATGGGGGTGGCAACATCATGCTTTGGGGCTGTTTCTCTGCAAAGGGATCAGGACGACTGATTCGTGTACATGAAAGAATGAATGGGGCCATGTATCGTGAGATTTTGAGTGCAAACCTCCTTCCATCAGCAAGGGCATTGAAAATGAAACATGGCTGGGTCTTTCAGCATGACAATGATCCCATGCACACCGCCAGGGCAATGAAGGAGTGGCTTCATAAGAAGCATTTCAAGGTCCTAGAGTGGCCTAGCCAGTCTCCAGATCTCAACCCCATAGAAAACCTTTGGAGGGAGTTTAAAGTCCGTGTTGCCCAGCGACAGCCCCAAAACATCACTGCTCTAGAAGAGATCTGCAGAGGAGGAAGGATTAACTTTTTTTTTAAGAAAACTGGAGTTTTATACCACCTAGAGAACAGTTTAAAAGAGTTTTCATAGGTGTTTTTTACTGTATACCTGCTGTTTGCCCTGTACTAAAGTTTAAACTGACAGTGTGCAACATGTAGCAAATGTTAATGGGAATGTTAAAGAGGACCCGTCCCATCTCCTGACATGCCTATTTTTATAGCTTCATGCATTCCGCATGTCATAACAATTCTGGAACATCTATTCTTATGAGTCTATGTTGTGCCATTCCTTTATTATTTCTGCTAGAAGTTATGAAAGAATTGCTAGCAGTTTGCAGTAAGGGTACTGAGGGGTGTTAACCAATTGGGGGTGTGTCCCTGCACAGTCAGACATTGGCAACACTGATTGGATAGAGTCAGACTGTGGAGAGACACCCCCCCCAACTGGTTAACACCCCTCTGTACAATTGTTTAACACCCTCTCTATATAACTTCTAGTTGAAATAATTAAGGAATGACACATCATACAGCCATAAGAATAGATGTTTCAGAATTGTTATTACATGGGGAATGCATGAAGATATTAAAACAGGCAGGTCCTCTTCAAGTAAGAGGTAGTAGAAAATTCTTTGTCCACACTGAATAAAGGAACATGAGGTATGTTAACTCATGTAGTTATATATATCACCTTTATAATGTATAATGTGCTCAAATTTCACAAAAAATGTTTCCTTCAAATCATACATATATGGATATGATAATTCACATTGTTAGTTTATCCATGAAAGTAAGAGTGAAGGTCTCACAAGAGGATTACCTGTCCTTTTCGATGCACATTTTTTATACTTGTACAAATATCAGGTATTCTGGGGCTTAAAAACAGACGCTGAATTATTTGACATTTCTCTCGGCAACCAAGTAGTGTAGAATATAAGAAAGGATCAAAGCAGACTAGCTTCCAATATTGTAGGAAAATGTTCCCTTGTGTCTGTTTAAACATTATCCCAGTTACTTAGAAAAACAAGATTTATCATAATTACAATCTACATGTTGAATAATTGCATTCCAATATAAGTGGATGATTATGCTATGCAAGAATAATAGATTGTCAGCAGCTAGATGAAACTATGTATTTTTAGAAAATGTATGCTGCATGCACTTGTTAACTGTGACGAATTCCAATGTGTTAATTATTGTAGAATACTTATTTCTTTCCAATAGCTACATAACGCTGACATCATATTTTTGTGCTACATATCTTATGTAGTGGTCACTTATTTCTGAACGGTTGGTACACTAGTCTCCTTCCTTCATTCATTTTATTTGATTGCCTTAACTATAATATTGAGGTTCTGTAATGACTATATGACCTGGTGTGTCTCATGTTTTAGACAACACTATGTTCTTAGATGGCTATTCTCATCTGGGGCATAGACGGCATATCGATATATATCGCTAAATAAGCCATCAATGTCAGATAGGTGTGGGTCTCACCTCTGGGACCCATTACTGTCTCCATAACAGGGCCCCCAAAGTGAAGGAGAGCACACTGTGTATGCACGGCTTGCTTCCCCTTCACTTCAGGGGCATCATTCTGGAGATGGGAGCAGGTCCAGAGGTGGGACCTGCACCTGTCTGACATTGAAAGCATATCTTAGGAATTTAGGTATATGCAATCAATGTACAGTATCAGATGGGAACACTCCTTTAACTCCCATCATCAGTTCAAATGCAGAGTATTATATCCATTTTTATGTGGCAATTACCTCAATTTTATCTTTTTTCATTATATTACTCTGTACTGTAAAATTTTCTGCCCCTGCTGCAATGGAAATCTACTCCCCATACACTGACTCCTAGGTGAGCTCATGAATATACACAGCAACCAATCTGAAGAGGCAGAGATGAGGGAAAGGTCAGAAAGCAGCAGACCAAACCAACGATGAGATAGGAGGTACATAATTTCAGACTACTCCAGACTCCCTTTAGGCACAATAACTAAACTGTAGCCACAAGTCACCTCTTTGTCCTGAAGAGGGTAAACTAAAATTAAAAAAAAATTAAAAAAACAACCACATAGCAAGTGCTAAAAAAATAAATAGCAGCTCAAAACTGGGCATCTGCTTTAATTATGTTCTCTTTTCTGCAAGTCAAGAAACAAAAAAATATATTTTTGAATTCAATTGAAATATTATATTTGTGTAATATCATGGTATTAAGCATTTGCTATGTGTTATGGAAACAGATGTGGAAACAATGAAACTTAGCAGGACATTAGACTACTAGAACCTAGTGCTCAGGTACCTTTCCATAAGGGAAGGTGCCTTAAAGGGACTGTGTCATCAGTTTTATGCTGCTAAGTACTAACAGCTCTAGCACATGCCACCGAGTCCTGATATGAGCTTCTGGTTTTCTCCACGCCATGCCACCTCCACAGTTTCTTCCAACTGAATTATTAGCTGGCGCAAAGAAAGTTAGCAACTCATGAATACTCAGGACTCATTGGCATGTACTAGAGCTGTTCAAATCAAGATTCTAGCAAAATGGTTGAGTCAATTAAAGAAAGTCTCCCAATTTTTGCTAATGGGTTCTGTCAGTAGTTTACAGTATGTTGCCCTTAGTTAGGATGCCATAAAACTGGTGATAGATTCCCTTAAAATACCCCAAGGTGGCCAGCCATTGGTTGGGGAACACTAAGGTGCACAGACATTGGCCCTTTAAGAATTATTGGAAATTCATGCACCCTACAGGTGGAGGGAGACAGAGCAAGCGAGCAGGAAGCCTCATTCTGCTTAAAGTGGACAGATTTGCACTGCTCCAGCAGAAACATCAGAGGAAAGAGGGGACTATTATTGCTATGATGATATGTTCTGTAGGCTACTGTTTTGAAAATTGTATTTTTTATGTAGACTTAAAGCATATGTTAAAGAGAAGCTCACAAGCTGAAAATACAGTCCAGTCTATAGAGCAGGATGAGCATAGTCCCCTCAATACACAGATGACACCCGCCTATAGTGACCAGGATAGGCGATAACTACAATTCTGGTCATTTAACCCATTAGAAACTGTGGTCAATAGCGGCATCTGAGAAGTTAGTCAGGGGAATGGAGATCCCTCTGGCCTCTAACTGCCCTTTCATTGCAGTCTGTGGTTTAAGCTTTCAAACAATTAGTCTCTGAAAGACTAAAAAGGAAAAAGTAAAACAGTAAATAATGTTTTTCAAAATATTTAAAACATTAAAAGTATTAATGAGGATTGTTTCAGTAAGAAAGAGGACAACCCTGGAGAATAGGCTGCAATAAAGAAGTGAGTTGTACCACCGATTATTATTAGCCATTGTAAATGACGCGCCGAGGAGTCCTAAAATGAGCAAACACTCATTTGTCGGGGATATGCTGCTGACAATGTGAAAACTGTATGGAGACTTAATGATCGTAATAATGATCTTAACCCTCATTTAATTTGCATCCGGTCATGTAAAAACATACACCAACTGAAGTCTATAGCACCAACCTTCCCTTAAAGATGCCTGCTCTAGAAGTGAGTTATTTCTTGTACAGATTTCTGGGCATCTCATGACAACCACTGCTCTGAACAGGTACTGAATAAGCTGCCTGCCTGAAAACTCCCATAAATCTCTGCAATCGCAGCGATTAGGTACATGCAAGCTGTTGTGGCCTCTGGGAAAAAGCTGTAGTTTAATTTTTTTAATCATTCGTTTATTACCATTTATACAATTCATTTGTAAATACCACTGTCTTGACAAGTACACAATGCATGACCTTTGCGGACTATTAAATATTCATTTTAGCGACAAAATTCTAATTCATGTTTATGCTACAAACCATATCCATTCATTATACCAGGTACATAATTTCTCAGTGTTAATTCTATGACTGATTACATATTAATCACAAGTAAGTAATTGTTCTGCTTGTCTAGCTGGTCACTTTTTCCTTCAGAGTTAATTGGAGTGAAAAATGGAAATTCAGTGAGCCCTGATCAGCTGCAAAAACAGTAAAAGTGCTCTTTGACAGCATGAACTGTTCGTAATTAGCATGTATGAACTCTGGACGATGTCATGAGTCTAAAAAGCACAGGAGCTAATGGGTAGCGCTAGCATAGCCAGGAGGTTCCACGGATCCTGCATATGTCATCTGGGCAGGACGTTGAAGTAGACCGCTGTATGTACGATGTTCATGTTTTCATTTGGACTTTCTGTCAAGGGTCCCAAAGCCACGACTCTAATGTGATCAGAGCCAAAGTGATAGCTCATTTATATGTATTTAAACAATCATTTCAGTGCCAACATTTACACAATCACTCATGAAGATTTCTAAACTCACATGCATGCAGTACATTTAGAATTGTATGACAAATAGGAAGACATACAGCATGATTAAATGATCATAGAAACAATTTTTAAACATGCAAAATTAATTTTCCAAAAAGTAAAAAAAAAAATGCAATCGGTAAAATTACTCTTTGTAAATGGACCTAAAAGGAACCTGATTTTCTGTCTTTGTCCATTCAAAATATCATACAAAAATATATGAAAAATGTAGACCTTCATGAGCAGTACTGACTGTGCCTATACCAAACATTCTCCAATGTCCTGTCTGCTGCAGCTACAAATGCTATTACTATGGTTATGTTGAGATCATTTTTGGAAATATTTTCAGTGGAACCATTTGAAATGCTCCGTCAATTTATGCAGCCTAATGAGCATACCGTCACTGTACACGTGTCTAGACCGTATGTTTGAAACATTTCAAAAGGTCTTGAAGACCATAAAGTCCACATGTGATTTGAACCGAGCCACAGTAATGCCTGTTTAACTCTCCTCTGCTCTCCCTTTGTGGTACGGTCACGTGACTGTCTCAGTCAGGTTTTGGCCACTCCCACTGACATCTCATTGTGGAATCTACACTGTTCCATTCGACTGCTATACTGAACTAGTGGGCAGGGGGAGCAAGCCCAAGAGAAGACGTCACAGAGATACCTGATGCCGGAAACCTATGAAAGCCAACAGTGATAGGGATTACTCCAGGAGGACAGAACTGCAGTAGAAAAAGATTATTTGGGACTGAAAACTGCATTGTTTAGGGGAACTGAGCTATTAAAAATACATTTTAACCACAGAAAACCTATTTAATTACATTTTTCCAGAGTAAGGGAGTAATAAGAAATGTTCCTTAGAGGAAATCCATGCAAGCATGGGAGGAACTTGAAAATCTCCTGCAGATGTTGCCCTGGTCAGATTAAAGGGGTTGTCTCATCTCACTGTTACTAGGCGAGATGAGACACCGTTTCCGACCACCTCCCGGCCGGGAAACAGCAGGGCACTCCGACACTCTGCTGTTTCTGTAGCTTTCATGCACGGCAATGAGAGCTACAGAAACAGCAGAGCGTCGGAGCGCTCTGCTGTTTCCCGGCCGGGAGGTGGTCGGAAACGGTGTCTCATCTTGCCTAGTAACAGCGAGATGAGACAACCCCTTTAAAGCCCAGGATCCCAGCGCTACAAGACTGTGGTGTAATGTTAACCACTGAGCTGCCCATACTAACCTCTGGTTAAATATTTTTTTTTTTACACACCTGGGCTTCCACAGAGAAAACATCCTTTTCTTGTTAGCGTATTACTATTAAATATACTTAATTGTCTAATTATACATCACAACTACAATTGTGCAGCTTCATTGTTTATTCTAGCAACAATTTCTTCAAGGAATTCAGCTACTTAAATGAAAACAATCTGGCAACATTGTCATATAATATACAACTAATACAATGCCCCAAACCTGCCTAGAAGGTCTATGCTGAGGTCTGGTTGTTATTATGATTTATAGATGATCTTGAGTCACGAGTCAGGCTCGTAATTGATTGCACATGTGGAAATAGATGTAAGAAAAAGGAGATCCCCTGCAGAGTTTTCATGTGTACCTCTGCGCTAAATGTAAGCATGCCGAGAGCCAGGAATTTATTTGGAACACATGGAGTTTAGCTAATTCTGCAAGATCACAGCTATTTGGTTTCCAAGAATTTTGCAACAACAAAAGCAGTTAGTCTGCAAGTGATCTGAAAATGTGATTGGCTGCTCAAGTGATAACGTTAAGAAGGCTAAGATGTGTGTGGCAATGAGGGGCAGCCAACTTCCATAACTAACAGGTTAATATGAAAGATAGGTAGCTGTTGAGTCAACTGTTATGATTTTCTCTAATTTAAAGAAGAACTCCCGCAAAATTTTTTATTCTCTGACCTGTTAGAAAGGTGCATGATATAATCTGTAGTGAATGTCATTTTCTTATCAGAGGCTGAAATTGAGAGTTTCCACTCTCTTCTAATTGTAGCTGGGTCATGTGACCAGCTCCCTGACCTCCAACTGACCCAGGACAGCAAGCCAGTCACTTCTCTATTCATTCCTATGAGACTGAAAGTGAGGCTCCCATAGGAATGCATAGAGAATTAGACTTCCTGTCCACACATAAGGTGCTGTGTGAGTTGGTGGGTCTAATTCCTAGTCACATGACACAGATGAGAAACTTCAGGATGATATAACTCACAAATTCAGCTACTGGTAAGAAAATGACATTCACTACAGATTACATCATGTACATTTCTAGCAGGACATGGAATAAATTTTTTTGCGGGAGTTCTTCTTTAACATATATGCAATGTCTGGTCAGAGTCACTCTCCAACTGTTCTAAGGGTATAGCTAGACATTCAGGATTCCTGATGCAGTTTTGGGACCAAAATCAGGAGTGGATCAAAAAAAGGAGAGAAAGTATTAAGCTCAGGTTTTGGCTGAATATGTGGCTGTTGAAGACCTTGTATAATATGTTAGTGCTGCATTGAACCGCTCTTCTAAAGTGTCTCTTTAAGTTTACGCACAGTCAATGCCAAAGAGTAAATTGTGATCTACTGGTAGACCTCAAATTGTGACCAGTAGATCTTGACGATGGGTGACCAAACTGTTCTAGTTCAAACTTCAGTGATTTGGTCAGTGGTTGTTCGGTGATTTCCATCAGTGATCAGGTGAGGGTCAAAAACACAAAACAGGCGAAAATCTTTCCATTATACCTTATCTCTGTGTAGGCTCCACTCGTGGTTTTGCCTCATATTCACTGATGGAAATCACTAACTGTTGAAATCACTGAAAAGTTAACTAGGCCTAAAGGAGAAATTATATCCTCATAGACTTGTGTGTCAATCACCAGTATTTTCTAGTTTAATGCTCTTTCATGAAGCATATAGGGGGCTTGACCAGTGCAATTATCTGGTAGTATCTTTACACTTTCTTGACAACTAATTTAAAGTACAGTCTATTACAAGAGTAGCAGCTACACAATAACATATAACATGCCATAGCAGTTTATATGTTTAGTAAGCATAGTAAATATCTAAATGTGGCTGATTCCTCTACTATGGGGGCACCTAGCCTTCTGCAAAATACAGAAACCTAACCTGTAGCAGCATCCCTTGCACACCATATGTACCTTATTTCTGGTCTCATAGTAGATCATCTAATTCAGGCTCCACAATAACACCAATCCTATACAAAAAAAAAAAAGTTTGGCCACTCTTGATCTGAACAATTGTCTAGATCCGTGATGGTGAACCTTTTAGAGACCAAGTGCCCAAACTGCAACCCAAAACCCACTTATTTATCGCAAAGTGCTAACATGGCTATTTATCCTGAATACTACAGTCCAATAAAATATATCTCCCATGTACTTTATCATTTAGCTATAATATCCTGCCTACATACAGTGCGCTGCTTATGCCGTTCATAGTGCGCCCTGCGCTGATGAATGGCAGAAAATTCTAAGGCATATTGGTACACCATAGGCTTTTTCCAGGGTGCGGGTGCCGTGCTGTGCCATAGGTTCACCACCACTGGTCTAGATGGATGTTATGCTACATCTAGTTCTGTATATACAGACATGATTTGCATGATTACTAGAAGTGAAAATAGGCAAAATGTTCCTACATCTTTGTCATTTGTCATGTCTGTACAGTTTATGAAAGAAATAACAATCCAATAGAAGAGATATTTAACATTTATTAATTTTATTTGATATCTGTTCTATCAGCCGTTATACTGGCATTTGGCCACCACAAGCAATGACCTTGCGTTACTATTCCCACAAGTGCAATACTAATAATTTCCAGAAATCCAGTGCATTACACAATTCAGTACCTTGGTGTCAAAGACAAATCACTTCCACTATGTCAGAGGGTAGATATAATAGCACCAGATCAACAAGGTAGTTATGTTTCAGTTGGCCATGAAGTGAAAATTGTTTACAACCATGTGCAATTAAGATCTGAACTGCAGCATTATGTAAACCTTCATGGTGTGCAGTTTGTCTGTATCCCTCTGACGGTCTTATGCGACTGCTTTTTGTCAAATGTCCTGCTGTAATTTCTTGAGAAAACAGTCCACACAGACCACAGCCTGGAAAAAGCAGCAGCAGCTATATCCCCACCGTAGACATGAATGCAAATACAAAAATAAGGCAAACAAAATTAGCAACTTACCTTAATACATTATGGCATTAGCAAGGTTAAGTCTGCCAAAATGTCATTTAAAGAGGCTAATGGTTCAGCATAAACATATTTTATATTCATAGTTGGATTTTGATTACAGATACATGGAAATTTGGTGTTTTGTAAACATTCTATGTAGATTTTGGGATGTAAGCACCATTGCATTCCCTCAGGGTTCATACACACTATAGTATTGTATTTCTACCCCATACAGCCCCCAAGCTCTACAGAGCCATAATATGGCACACATAGACTCCTGTAGGGCCCTACTATACCTCTGTATGCCTTAGAGTTCCTTCAGAGACAGATAGAGGGAAATTCTCTATTTTACAGCACTTATAAGCCCTAGTCATTACACTGTTGCACACGGTGTGCTGAGGCCTTTTTGCAGAATATAGGACTGCATTTTTATCATTATTCTTCAGTTGTCATTTCTTAATTTTCAATGTATATTGTAAATTCATTTAAAGCTTCATTACACCATAGGAGAAATGGCATTTATCTGTTCAGAGTACCCTAAACGCTGCATATTTTGTCCCATATACCTGTGTTTCATGTAAGCTTTCCTTCCCCAGTTCTCAGCATCACTGCATCCTGGCAGGATGTTTACATGTACAACTTCCTGTTTTCATCAGTTTCCTGTTGGGATTTTTAACCAAACACCCAGCATGCTTTGCTCTGTAATGCTTCACAGTGCTTTTGCAGCCACCAGCCGCAGGGATATGCGAGTGTGATGATAGATAGGTTGTCACAGTGTACACGGTGTAGCCGGTGGTTTTACTCACGGTTAGTTGAATCTTCCCTGGGCAGTGTGCAGTTGTGAGGAGGGTGGACACGACTTCCCTCGGGGCACGCTCCGTACGCAGGGCTCCAGGATGGTCAGGTGAGGTGCCCTGGATGTTGAGTTTGACCGTGTCGGATGGCTGGGCCCTGGTGTTTCGTGACGCCAGTGTCTTTAGGGAGACACACCCTTGACAATAACGAGGAGGCAAGGAACTTTTACTTTTGCCCTGAGGCAATCCTCATGAATGCAGTTTACAGTTATTTCAATTCTGTCAATCACTTCTCCAATACGATCAATCAATTGCTGGTGTTGTAATAATTCCTTGTAAGTTGGTATTTCAATAAAGAACTACTTTGCTTTGAATCTTGTTACACTCCTTTCCTTCTTAGCATGTCAAATCCACTTGCACTCGTTCTAGCTCTGGATGATTATAATATATCTTTATGATATTTCAAGGCAGCTATCCGCCATGGCAGGAATTAGTATTTCAGATACATTACTCCCACAGATGCTGTTACTTTCTCTATGAATATCCTCACTACACTGAGGGTTCTCAGTGGGGAAAAATACAACTTGTACCTGGTTGTAAAGTCCGCGTCCAGGTGCATTAAGCTTCTCCTGATCACGTCAGTGCTGACAAAGTCCAATAACCATTTGAATGGTGTTCACCTCAGTCAGGCTCGCTTTATCCAGTTAGTTGCTCAGATACTAGCGGCTTAGAAATCGTAAATGCCATCATGGAATCCTGACTTGGCCAGAGCCAGGGAAAATGGCAGCCTCAAGCTGGATGACTGCTCCTACTCTCCTCCTGCTCTTAACTTGAGTTACTTCTCCTCTCCTCCTGCTTACTCTTCACTCATATCTCTTATCTGTTATCTACTCCTGGTTTCCTGTTACTAGGCCTTATATACAAAGGCATGACAGCACCATCTAGTGGTGGTTAGGATTATTACAACACTCAGCCATTAAGGTTTTTCCTATACATTGCAAACATTATTTTATCAGCATACATAATGATAAGATGACATGGGATGACATGGCTATATGAAATACAGTTTGTAGTGTCCCTTTCACACGCCAAGTGGGACACTGCACTTTCTCCACCTAGCTAGCATGGAGACAGGAGGTGTAGGGGGCATGACTATTGCAGACAGGATAGTGTGTCAGATTGAGCAAGCCCTGTGCAACATTACAGAGCAACGCATGCTGGGTTTGGTTAGAAAACCCAGCAGGAAGCTTCAGAAGTAGGAAGGAAGTTATGCACATTATTATTATCAAATTATAATTACAAATTATCCTGGCAGGATGCAGTGATGTTGAGGAAGTAGAAAGGAATAATCTGACATTAAAAAAGTATATCAGTTAGAAAGCATAGTATTAGGGGTACTCTAGACAGATAAAAAAAACATTATGAAACTGGAAAACCCCTTTAAGATTTAAAATCTATTGGTGACTGTCTGCTTAACTGGAGTCACTGCAAAAGTATTCAAATATAAGTCATTATGGAGCATGGTGTGTCTAAATACGTTATGCTTAGTGAATTTTTAACAAAATTGACTGTGCCAGTTTCTAAATGTTTTCATAATGCAGCCCACATATTTTAGGCCACATCCACATTCTAAAAGATACACCACATAGGTGGAGCCCTATCTATTATCAACTTGATCTCAAAGTGTTCTCCCATAACATTACTTATAAGTATAGTGATCCCAGTGGAAATGTTGGCACAATCCTTGCATTTTTTTGCCAGCATCAGTAGTTGCCTTTTCATTTACCACTAGATTCAAGTCAGATGTTGGTTTTGGCTATAGGTGACACAGACTAAAAACAATGGTAATTTACTGCCCATAAGCAGTACAACAATAGTTTATGCTATTGGACAGTTGTGATATCCCAGAGGCAAGGTCTGGCACCTTGAGTGGCTGCCATGATGATCATTTTATGCGGTCAGTCTTCAGACTTTTTTACCCTTTTTACATTTTGTTAGGTTGCGGCCTTGTGCTAAAATTTAAAAACGCCCCCATTAATCTGCAGTCAGTACTCCATAATGAGAAAGTTAAAACAGAATTTTAGAAAGTTTTCCAAATCTAGTTGCAAACCTTGTGGCACCATACCCAAGAAGACTAGAGGCTGTAATCACTGCTTCAACAAAGTACGGAGTAAAGGGTCTCAATATAGTTATGTCAATGCAGTTTTTATATTTTTCATTTTCTAAAGTTAGCAAAGATTTCAAATGCATGCATTCTGTTTTCACTTTGTCAGTATGGGGTGTTGAGTGCAGAAAAAAAGGTGGAAAATCTAGAATCGATTATTTAGCGATCCTACTGAAGAAGTGGCAAGTACATCTCTTTGTTCACTCCATGTTGGCCATCTTATACCCTTATCAATAGCATCAGAAGTGTCTATATTATCACCCCCTGATGATCCCCGTTGAGTGGGTGAAACGCGTTGGGGTTTCTCTTTTTCTGTGCAGCTTTTCTGTGCAGGGTATTTTATAGGGTTTATCAGGGCAGGTTCGGGGACAGGGTACCCCCACCATCAGGGGGTAATCCCTGGGCTAAGGGCATTACCCTAGGGCCTTCAGGGACAGTCCTCTATCGACCCTCCCTCTCACTCTATTTGATATTTTGAATTTTGTGATATGAGCTATTTAGCGTTTTATTGAAGTATTATTAAGAGTTAATTTTTAGGAGCTACACTTTTTTCCTAATGTTCCCCCAAAAATACTATCATAAAAATATATATAGTGTCAGTCACGGTCCCAAGTAAATCGCCAGCGGGGCCCAAGCTGATGTGTAACACCTATAATAGCGTGTTTTGGCTACCAGCAGTTCACAGGTTAATTACAAAATCCGGAGCTAGATACACGTACTTTGAATTCATATAATTCAATAATAACATCAATCTCTACGACATTTTCTGTGGCAACATTTTCTGTGGCTTACACTTGCAAAGACCAATTCCTTCTCTATGAAGGATTACAATTGAAGCCCATGTGTAAAGATTATTGGACATTTCGGTAACGTAAAGTAATTCATGAAATAAGGACTAACGATATATATATGAATTCAAAGTACGCATATCTAGCTCCGGACTTTGTAATTAACCCATGAACTGCTGGTAGCCAAAAAACGCTATTATAGGTGTTACACATCAGCTTGGGCCCATGTGATTTTACTTGGGACCGTGACTGACATTATATATATTTTTATGATAGTATTTTAGGGGGAACCGATTAAGATTAGCAATTGTATTTAGTAGAGCATATCCTGGTCTGAGGATTTTTTATAGACATAATTATTAGAGATGAGCGAGCACTAAAATGCTCGGGTGCTCGTTATTCGAGTCTAATTTTTCCCGATGCTCAGGTGCTCGTTTCGAATAACGAACCCCATTGAAGTCAATGGGAGACTCGAGCATTTTTTGCAGGGGACCAAGGCTCTGCCTAGGGAAGGCTGGGTGAACACCTGGAAACCTCAGAAAATGATGGAAACACCACGGAAATGGACAGGAAACAGCAGGGGCAGCATGCATGGATGCCTCTGAGGCTGCTTAATCCCACCATTACCCCAAATTCTCGGGCAACAGCCTGGTGTGACCCTCAAGGCAATTGTGCTCACCCAGACCATAAAAATTTATGGTGGCCTTGTATGGCTGTGACTACAGAGTGACCGAGTTACAGTGCAGGAGCAGGCGAAGCACATAAAAATTTATCGTGGCCCTGTATGGCTGTGACTACAGAGTGACCGAGTTACAGTGCAGGAGCAGGCGAAGCACATAAAAATTTAGCGTGACCCTGTATGGCTGTGACTACAGAGTGACCGAGTTACAGTGCAGGAGCAGGCGAAGCACATAAAAATTTATCGTGACCCTGTATGGCTGTGACTACAGAGTGACCGAGTTACAGTGCAGGAGCAGGCGAAGCACATAAAAATTTATCGTGGCCCTGTATGGCTGTGACTACAGAGTGACCGAGTTACAGTGCAGGAGCAGGCGAAGCACATAAAAATTTATCGAGGCCCTGTATGGCTGTGACTACAGAGTGACCGAGTTACAGTGCAGGAGCAGGCGAAGCACATAAAAATTTAGCGTGACCCTGTATGGCGGCGGTGACAACAGAGTGACCGAGTTAGATTGAGGTAGCAGGTGAACCACCCAAAAATTTAGCCTGACACAAATTGTTTTAGAGTATCTGTAGTTGATGCTCCGGAAAAATGGTTTTAGAGTGTCTGTAGTTGACGCTCCGGAAAAATTGTTTGGAGTGAGGGCCTGTAGATGGCCCTCCGGAAACATTATCTTAAAAGAGTGCCAGTTGGCCCTCTAAAAAATTCCCTTTTGGGTCAGCGTTTGGCAATGAAGAGAAGGAGGAGGAGGAGTAGAGGAGAGGAATCGGATACATAAGGAATCTTATTCTTTAGCTGCTTTCCCCCAGAGGAGATTTGAATTCCGGTGAAATCCAGGCTTTGTTCATTTTAATAAGCGTCAGCCTGTCAGCGCTGTCAGTTGACAGGCGTGTACGCTTATCGGTGATGACGCCACCAGCTGCACTGAATACCCGCTCTGACAACACGCTAGCGGCAGGGCAGGCCAGCACCTCCAAGGCGTACAGCGCCAGTTCAGGCCACGTGTCCAGCTTTGAAACCCAGTAGTTGTATGGAGCAGAGTGATCACGCAGGACGTTGGTATGGTCAGCTAGGTACTCCCTCACCATCTTTCTGTACAGCTCCCCCCTACTCTGCCTAGACTGGGGACAGGTGACAGTGTCTTGCTGGGGTGACATAAAACTGGCAAAGGCCTTGGAGAGCGTTCCCCTGCCAGTGCTGGACAAGCTGCCTGCTCGCCTCCTCTCCCCCGCTACTTGGCCCACAGAACCACGCCCTCTGCCGCTAGCGGCGTCAGATGGGAAGGATTGTTTCAGCTTGTGCACCAGGGCCTGTTGATATTGATTCACTCTCATACTCCTTTCCTCTACAGGGATGAGAGTGGAAAGGTTCTGCTTGTACCGTGGGTCCAGGAGAGTGAACACCCAGTAATCGGTGTTTGAAAAAATGCTTCTAACGCGAGGGTCACGGGATAGGCAGCCTAACATGAAGTCTGCCATGTGCGCCAGAGTCCCAACACGCAAGAATTCCCTCTCCTCACTGGCCTGACTCTCCATTTCCTCCTCCTCCAACTCCTCCTCTTCAGCCATACACGCTCAAGAGTTAAGAAGGACTGAGCATTGGTACCCTCTTCTGTCTCGCCAACATTCTCCTCCTCTTCCTCCTCATCCTCATCCCCCTCCTCCAATACGCGCTGAGAAACAGACCGGAGGGTGCTCTGGCTATCAAGCAACGTATCTTCTTCCCCCATCTCCTGTGACAAGCGCAAAGCTTCTGACTTCATGCTGAGCAGTGAGTTTTTCAACAGGCAAAGCAGCGGGATGGTGAGGCTGATAATGGCGGCATCGCCGCTGACCATCTGTGTTGACTCCTCAAAGTTGCTCAACACCTGACAGATATCAGACATCCACGTCCACTCCTCATTGTAGACTTGAGGAAGCTGACTGACCTGACTACCAGTTCTGGTGGAAGTTGACATCTGGCAGTCTACAATCGCTCTGCGCTGCTGGTAAACTCTGGATAACATGTTTAATGTCGAATTCCATCTTGTGGGCAAGTCGCACAACAGTCGTGAGCTGGCAGTTGTAGGCGCCGCTGCGCTGCCCTGAGAGTGGCAGCATCTGTGGTTGACTTGCGGAAATGCGCACAGATGCGGCGCACCTTGGTGAGCAAATCTGACAAATTGGGGTATGTCTTGAGGAACCGCTGAACTATGAGATTGAACACGTGGGCCAGGCATGTTGCTGAGTTGCAGAGCCGTCACCAGGTTACGCCTGTTGTCACACACAACCATGCCTGGCTTGAGGTTCAGCGGTGCCAGCCACAGATCGGTCTGCGCCGTGATGCCCTGTAACAGCTCTTGGGCGGTGTGCCTTTTGTCACCTAAGCTCAGCAGTTTGAGCACCGCCTGCTGGCGCTTACCCACAGCACTGCTGCTGCGCCTAGAGCTACCGACTGAAGGTGCCGTGCCCACGGATGGTAATTCGGAGGAGGAGGAGGGGTTGGAGGAAGAGGCACAGTACATCTGAGAAACCGTGACCGAGGTAGTCCCCGCAATCCTCGGTGTGGGCAGTACATGAGCGGCCCCAGGGTCAGACTCGGTCCCAGCCTCCACCAAGTTAACCCAATGTGCCGTCAGTGAGATATAGTGTCCCTGCCCGGCAGCACTTGTCCACGTGTCCGTGGTTAGGTGGACCTTATCACTAACCGCGTTGGTCAGGGCACGGATGATGTTCTCTGACACGTGCTGGTGTAGGGCTGGGATGGCACATCGGGAAAAATAGTGGCGGCTGGGGACCAAGTACCGAGGGACAGCCACCGCCATCAGGTTGCGGAAAGCCTCAGTCTCTACCAGTCTATAGGGCAGCATCTCCAGGCTCAACAATTTGGAGATGTGGACGTTTAGGGCTTGTGCATGTGGGTGGGTGGAATTGTATTTGCGCTTGCGCTCAAATGTCTGCTGCAAAGACAGCTGAACGCTGCGCTGGGACACATTGGTGGAGGTTGTGAAGGATCGTGGAGGTGAAGGGGTGGTTGTAGGGCGGGAGGCGCTCGTGCCGGGGTCCTGGGCGGGGGGTTGACTCGCCGAGCCAGCATGTGACACAGGGGAAGGGGCAGTGGTGTGACCCGCAGGAGGTGAACGGCCTTGGTTCCACTGAGTCGGGTGTTTAGCACTCATATGCCTGCGCATGCTGGTAGTGGTTAGGCTGGTAGTGGTGGCTCCCCTGCTGATCCTGGTGTGGCACAGGTTGCACACCACAGTCCGTCGGTCATCCTCACTTTCTTTAAAAAACCTCCAGACTTGCGAACATCTAGGCCTCGGCACGGGAGCTTGACTCCGTGAAACAGTTGCTGATCTACCTGCTCTGGCCCTGCTTCTCCCTCTGGCCACCCCACTGCCTCTTCCAACCTGTTCTGGTGCTGCACTTGCCTCCCCCTCAGAAGCACTGTCTTGAGTTGGATTACCAACCCAGCTCGGGTCAGTCACCTCATCATCCACCAGCTCTTCCTCCGATTCCTCACTCTGCTCCCCCCTCGGACTTACTGCCCTGACAACAACGTCACTGTCTGACAACCGTGTCTCATCATCATCATTATCATCCAACACCTCTTCACGCACTACTTGCACTAAGTCCACACTCTCATCACCCACAGACTGTTAAAGTTCTAAATTTTGGGCATCGGGACAGAGCAACTGCTCAGGTTGCTGTTGAGCAGTGGTTTGTGTCTCTGGGTAGGGTCCTGAAAAGAGTTCCTGTGAGTATGCCTGATCTGAATCCATACTTTCCGTGGGGGGGCAGGCTGGGGGGAAGGAGGTTGAGCTGGAGGAGACAGAGGTCTACTCCCTTGGCTAGCGTGGGTGGACTGTGTGGAAGACTGGGTGGTGGATAAATTACTGGACGCATTGTCCGCTATCCACGTCATCAACTGTTCGCACTGTTGTGGTTTCAATAGAGGTGTACCACGTGAACCAGTAAGTTGCGAGATGAAGCTAGGGAGCGAAACTCTGTGGCGTTCCACTGCTCCCTCATCAACATGTACTGTGTCAACCTGCCCAGGACGCCGGCCTCTGCCCCCTACACTACTTGAATGCCCTGGTCCTCGACCCTTAGCCCTTGGGTTCAACATTTTGTATGTTCACTACACTGTATGATATATAACTGAGAGAAAAAACGTAGTCTTTAGACGGCGGCTATTGTACCACAAACCACTAAATTTTTCATTGCTCTGTATAATATATAACTGAAAGGAAAAACTTATATTTTCTACACTCCGGCTAGTGTGCAGCACACGACAGAATTTTTCACTGCACTGTATAATATATAACTGAGAGGAGAAAATTATATTTTCTATTTTCTACACTCCGGCTAGTGTGCAGCACACGACAGAATTTTTCACTGCACTGTATAATATATAACGGAGAGGAAAACATTATATTTTCTATTTTCTACACTCCGGCTAGTGTGCAGCACACGACAGAATTTTTCACTTCACTGTATAATATATAACTGAGAGGAAATAATTATATTTTCTACACTCTGGCTAGTGTGCAGCACACGACACAATTTCGCACTGCACTATAGTATATATGACTGAGAGGAAAAACGTAGTCTTTAGACGGCGGCTATTGCACCGCAAACCACTCAATTTTTCACTGCACTGTATAATATATAACTGAAAGGAAAAACTTATATTTTCTACACTCCGGCTAGTGTGCAGCACACGACAGAATTTTTCACTGCACTGTATAATATATAACTGAGAGGAAAAAATTATATTTTCTACACTCCGGCTAGTGTGCAGCACACGACAGAATTTTTCACTGCACTGTATAATATATAACTGAAAGGAAAAAATTATATTTTCTACACTCCGGCTAGTGTGCAGCACACAAAACAATTTCGCACTGCACTGTAGTATATATGACTGAGAGGAAAAACGTAGTCTTTAGACGGCGGCTATTGCACCGCAAACCACTCAATTTTTCACTGCACTGTAGGATATATAAAAAAACATATTCCCTAGACTGACGCTACTGTACAGCACACTACATAATTGTTCACTGAACTGTAGTGTATAGAAATGACAGAAAAACGTATTCTCTAGACTGACGCTACTGTACAGTACACTACATAATTGTTCACTGGACTGTAGTGTATTGAAATGACAGAAAAACGTATTCCCTAGACTGCACTACAGATCTCAGCAAGCCTAGGTACAGCAGCAGCAAAAATTAGTACTTTGGGAAATTTATTTTGGGTCTGTGTGGACCACGTGCTGTCCCTTCTGCCACCAGTCACTGTGTACAGTGTGCAGCCAAGATGGCGGTAGCTGCACTACAAGTCCCAGCCAGCAGCCTGGAGGAGACCAAAAAAAAAGGTGCTTGTAGCCCTTAGAAGGGCTGTTGGGTTCTTTGTGGCGATTCCTGCCTAACCAACATCTAAATTCAGGCCCTAACACTCTCCCTGACAGACAGCAGCTCTATCCCTAATCTCATGCAGACGGCGTATGACGCGAGCAGCGCGGGACCAAATTCTTATATTCCCAGGTCATCTGATCTGGCCAGCCAATCCCTGCTATCGACTTGTAGGGGCCCCACGTGATGCTAGGAGGTACCAAAGACTCTCCTGCATGTTGATTGGCTGAAAAAAGGCAGCTAACATGCAGGATGAGGAAGTTGCCATTTCCTCGAGGATCGCGATATGCTCGTCCGAGTAGCGAGCATATGTGAATACCCTAATGCTCGAACGAGCATCAAGCTCGGATGAGCATGTTCGCTCATAGTAATATGATTGTGTAGTTATTGGGAGAGCGTCCCTTTATTGAGTATTATATATTTGATTAAGTTCCTGGCTTGTTGGTAGCAAGCAGGGCCAGCTTCATGTAGCTTGGAGAGCACACCTATTTCGCATTATTATATTAGTAAGTGCCAAACGTATTTTTGCCGTATAGGCACCGTGTCCCCACAATTCCCACTCATTGATCCCCACTGCTTTGAGCTTTTTTTTACCCGCTCAATGCGTAGGGAATTAGGGGACACGGTGCATGAATAAGAATACGTTCAAGCATCCAGAATTGAGGGTATGGGAAAATCTATCAATCAAACACTAAGGAGCAGGAAAGGGGGCACGACGAGCTTGACTTGAAGCGAGAAAGCCACAGCCCCCTTGACTTCAAGACCTGAATTTACATAGGGCGGACAGTTGAGTAAAAGTCTTTTTCCTGGAGAAGAAAAAAAACAAACAAACACAACAAGAACAATCCCATAAAGTATACTATCACCTATGGTCCTGTTCCCACTTCCCCCAAATCTCGTACCATTCTTTCAACTTATTCCTATGTGTAAAATGAATCTTTTCATATTTTATAACCTTAATCATTAAGAGTTCCCATTCTTTAACACAAGGTATTGAACTACTCCCCTAACAATTATCAGCTTCGCCAGCAAAAGGGCCCTACATAGGCCTATTTTCTCAGATCTCAATAGTTTATTTGAAGCCCCTGCTTCAAAACAGTTAAGTATAAGAGTTTTCACAGAATATTGAATCTGATCATTCCAAATATCTTTAATTTTTTTTATAGACCTCTGACCAGTAGTTTATTAGCGAAGGACATTCCCAAATAATATGCAGAAAACCAGCATCTTCTTCTCCACACCTTACACAACTGGAGTGGGACCTTGCCCCCATCCTGAAGAGTCGGGCTGGAGTGTAATAAAGGCGATGGATAATATTATAATGTACCATCCGGTGGTTCATATTAACTGATGCCAATTCCATATTCTGAAATATTTAATCCCAGTGAGCTATATCAATTTCCCCAACTTCATTCTCCCAGTGGTTTTGACACAAAAATCCTTGTTTTTGACCACCCGATTTAGCAATTTATAATAACCCGAAATTTTATTCTTTATGTCCCCTCGTCTTCTTACCCAGTTCAGTGGTTCAAAATCATATAAGGCTACTTTCACACTAGCGTTTTTAAATTCCGGTATTGAGTTCCATCATAGGGGCTCAATACCGGAAAAAAACGCTTCAATTTTGTCCCCATTCATTGTCAATGGGGACAAAACTGAACTGAAGACAACGGAATGCTCCTGGAAGCATTCCGTTCCGTCTTCAGACCGGAGAACAAACCGCAGCATGCTGCGGTTTGCACTCCGGTCCAGGCATCCGCACCAAGACGGATCCGGAATGACCCCCAATGCAAGTCAATGGGGACGGATCCGTTTGGTGTGGACACACCAGTAATCCGGATCTGTCCTCCATTGATTTGCAATGGGGGGTCATTCCGGATCCGGCTACAGAGATAGAAACATACATACAGACATACATACAGACATACACACATACACACATACATACTCACATACTCCAGGGACGCCGGCAGCATGTCTTCACGACATGTCTTCATGTCTTCATTTCTGAGTATCGCTTAGACACATCAAAATGTCATCTCTGTAAAATAGGGTCTTATCCATATCCCCTTTACATCCAAACCCTGTTATGTCCCCTTCTGCCCGAATTGCCATTGCCAACGGATCAATGAAAAGGGCAAATAGCAGGGGAGATAAAGGGCACCCCTGCCTTGTTCCCCTCTTCAAAGCTATAGGGTCCGTTAAATCCCCATTTATCAAAACTCTAGCCAAAGGGGAAAAATACAACAGCTTTACCCATCCTATAAATTCCTCTACCAACCCAAAATTGACAGGACCCTCCAGAGGAAGGGCCATTCCACCCTGTCAAATGCTTTTGTAGCATCTAGTGACAGGATGGAGCACCCCCTCCCTTTCCCCATCTGCATATTAGAAAATATCCTATCCAAATTATCTGCAATTTTCTGGGATTGGGTGGGATTGGAATGAATTATAGATTTGTTGATGTTTATATTACGAACTGGATGTTAATTTTTAAAATAAAATTAAAAAAAAAAAGTCTTTTTCCTGACTTTTAGGCCCAACTTTGGAATCATGCTACAGAGTTCAATAAAGTAAAGCTGGCGGTTTAGTATGCGTTTTCTAGATAACAGGTTCCGTTTAACTGGCATTAGAACAAATTCCTGTATAATTACAGTCGTTTCATAGCTTTTCGGGCAGTTAGCAATCATGTTGTGGAGGCTTAAAACAACTGACACCTTTTAATTAGTCATGAGAGGCTGTTTTGTATTTATATGGATTATCCTTTACTGGTGACAACTTTTAATTGGTAATAAAATATCCTTCTTTTTAACAGGGTTCATTCTTAGGAAATATGGTTTTAGTTCACATTTAAACTACAGCAACTATGTCCTAGAAAGTCATTACTGCATCATGCACAAATTCACTCTTGCGACAGATGTGTTTGGAAACTGTCATAAATTTATCAGAAATACATCCTTCCAAGAAAATATGCAACTGTTTGCAGTATTGTTGTGTATAATGAGGTTTTAGATTAACAGTTTCACTTTGCTTTTTGTGCTGGTTCCTTATGACTTGCAGCATATGTTTCCCTTACAACCATATTATTCAAGCGTATCTATTAAAGTAAAACATGAAGCAACTTTGCAAGCAGTCTAAGTTAAAACTATCCTACCATTCTACGTCTACAACTCATATGTAGACCTATGTGTCTCCATGGTTATGGACTACAAACACTGCCTCTGTATATTCTATTCCTGCAGTCATGTGTTACCCCCTTCCAGACGACTCCTGTTATACTGTCCAGAAAGTAGCAAGACATGATTGCCAGATCACAATATGATTAACATAACCATGGAGACAGATAAGTCTGCATAGAAGCTGAAGGGATATTGCTATGGGAGCAATCAAAAGGCAATAGCCTAATGATGGCAAAGGTAGCAGGCCTACTAAATTCATGTGCTCTTTATCATCTGTAAAACAAGAGTAGACGTTTTCTATGTAAAGTCAAACATGACTTACAGTACAGACCAAAAGTTTGGACACACCTTCTCATTCAAAGAGTTTTCTGTATTTTCATGACTATGAAAATTGTAGATTCACACTGAAGGCATCAAAACTATGAATAAACACATGTGGAATTATATACTTAACAAAAAAGTGTGAAACAACTGTAAATATGTCTTATATTCTAGGTTCTTCAAAGTAGCCACCCTTTGCTTTGATTACTGCTTTGCACACTCTTGGCATTCTCTTGATGAGTTTCAAGAGGTAGTCACCTGAAATGGTTTGCACTTCACAGGTGTGCCCTGTCAGGTTTAATAAGTGGGATTTCTTGCCTTATAAATGGGGTTGGGACCATGAGTTGTGTTGGGCAGAAGTCAGGCGGATACACAGCTGATAGTCCTACTGAATAAAGAAGCAGATAGGGCAGCACCCCACAGAATGGGTGGATGAGGGTGCACGTCTCCAGGAAGGGTGGTGAATCCCTTCAAAAAGCAATCAGCATATAGAATAAAGTTGGAGGAGACAGCACGTCCTTAATGAAGCTTTATTCCGGATGCTACGTTTCGGCATCCGGAATAAAGCTTCATTAAGGACGTGCTGTCTCCTCCAACTTTGTTTCTATATGCAGTCCTACTGAATAGACTGTTAGAATTTGTATTATGGCAAGAAAAAAGCAGCCAAGTAAAGAAAAACGAGCGGCCATCATTACTTTAAGAAATGAAGGTCAGTCAGTCCGAAAAATTGGGAAAACTTTGAAAGTGTCCCCAAGTGCAGTCGCAAAAACCATCAAGCGCTACAAAGAAACTGGCTCACATGAGGACCGCCCCAGGATAGGAAGACCAAGAGTCACCTCTGCTGCGGAGGATAAGTTCATCCGAGTCACCAGCCTCAGAAAACGCAGGTTAACAGCAGCTCAGATTAGAGACTAGGTCAATGCCACACAGAGTTCTAGCAGCAGACACATCTCTACAACAACTGTTAAGAGGAGACTGTGTGCAGCAGGCCTTCATGGTAAAATAGCTGCTAGGAAACCACTGCTAAGGACAGGCAACAAGCAGAAGAGACTTGTTTGGGCTAAAGAACACAAGGAATGGACATTAGACCAGTGGAAATCTGTGCTTTGGTCTGATGAGTCCAAATTTGAGATCTTTGGTTCCAACCACCGTGTCTTTGTGCGACGCACAAAAGGTAAACGGATGGGCTCTACATGCCTGGTTCCCACCGTGAAGCATGGAGGAGGAGGTGTGATGGTGTGGGGGTGCTTTGCTGGTGACACTGTTGGGGATGTATTCAAAATTAAAGACATACTGAACCAGCATGGCTACCACAGCATCTTGCAGCGGCATGCTATTCCATCCGGTTTGCGTTTAGTTGGACCATCATTTATTTATCAACAGGACAATGACCCCAAACACACCTCTAGGCTGTGTAAGGGCTATTTGACCAAGAAGGAGAGTGATGGGGTGCTACGCCAGATGACCTGGCCTCCACAGTCACCAGACCTGAACCCAATCGAGATGGTTTGGGGTAAGCTGGACCGCAGAGTGAAGGCAAAAGGGCCAACAAGTGCTAAGCATCTCTGGGAACTCCTTCAAGACTGTTGGAATACCATTTCAGGTGACTACCTCTTGAAGCTCATCAAGAGAATGTCAAGAGTGTGCAAAGCAGTAATCAAAGCAAATGGTGGCTACTTTGAAGAACCTAGAATATAAGACATATTTTCAGTTGTTTCACACTTTTTTGTTAAGTATATAATTCCACATGTGTTAATTCATAGTTTTGATGCCTTCAGTGTGAATCTACAATTTTCATAGTCATGAAAATACAGAAAACTCTTTGAATGAGAAGGTATGTCCAAACTTTTGGTCTGTACTTGTATATATTAGTACAATGTAAAATAAGACATTATAAGAAACAATTAATTATTAGAAACATTAAAGAGGTTGTCCAAGCTTTTGATATTGAAGGGCTATCCTCAGGATAGGTCATTATCTGATTGGAGTGTCCAACTCCCAACAACCCCACCGATCCGCTGTATGAAGAGACTGTTGTGCTCCAGTGAGTGCCACTGCCATTAATATCAATATCTCGGATAACCCCATTTTAGTAAACTAATCATATTATACATGTATGCATTGTTTTATATGTCTCCAAAACTCCAATATTGTGCATTTCTTCCTAGATACTCTTAAAAGTTGTGTAGCAAAACTGTTCTTCAGCTGTCCACTGAAGGCTCATTACTGTCTGTACAGTAAATCCAGTTTTATACTCATCAGCCGACATCCACAGATATGGATTCATATTATGTTTCTTTTTCAACAGGTACGTGTAGATAACAATTGGAAGTATACTAGGGGGCAATTAGAATTTTGGTTGTCACAATGTATTAAAGCTGTCACAGATATGCAAGGCTCAGTGATGAAGCTTGTACATCTGTGACTGCATACTACTTTCTAATTCTAATTTGACTGAGTGTAGTGACAGAGGCACTTTTACATTTGCAGTGGTGCTGTTATTTTTATATATAAAGGCTTGAATTTGTAGCTATTGTACCACAAGAACTCCTAAGTCCCAGAGGTACAAACTGCATGAATATAGCAGCTTGTGCATCTGTTACAGTCTACATGTACTGTATGCTAGCTATAAACACAGAAGGAATGGCAGCAGGTCAGTTTTTCTTTTGTAAAACAAAAGACTGTGTGCTCAGGGTCATTGTCTAGTTGGAAGTTAAACATTCAGCTCAGGCTGAGGGCCAGAGCACTCTGGATCAATTTTCATTGAAAATATCTCTGTACTTTATTCCATTCAGCTTTCCCTCAACCCTGACCAATCCCACAGCATGATGATGCCACCACCATCCTTCACTGTGGGGATAGTATTAAGCAGTTGATGAGCAATTCTTGGTTTCCTCCACACAAAACATTTAGAATTTAGCCCAAACTACGCTCCGGCCCCATTCACTGTAATGGTGGCGGGCCGCGGGTCCAGCCGTAGCACGGCAACCCCTGCTGAGAGGCGGTCGGAACAAAAATACAACATGCCGGAGCCCCGTGCCGCAGGTGTGAAAGGGGCCTTAGTTTAGTGGGGTATCCAGCTCTAGGAAGACTACTGGTTGTTCAAAACATCTTGCATGTAAGAATTATGGAGGCCACTGTGCTCTTGGGAACTTTCAGTGCAACACAAATGTTTTATCCCCTTCTCCAGATCTGTGCCTCAACATAATCACGTCTAAGCTTTACAGGAAGTTCTATCCTCATTGCTTAGTTTTTGCTCTGATATGCATTGTCAGCTGTGAGACCTTATACAGACAGGGCTGTGTCTTTCCAAATCGTGTCCGATTAACTGAATTTACCACGGGTGAACTCAAGATGTAGAAACATCTCAAAGATGATCAATAGAAATGGGAGAACCCCAAAGCTAAATCTCATGTGTCTTAGCAAAGGGTCTAAATAGTTATGTCCACGCAAAATATTAGTTTTTCCTTTTCAATAAATTTACAAAGATTTTGAAAATTCTGTTTTTACTTTCACTGCAGATTGATGGTGGAGACTTTTTTTTTTTATTTTAGCTTTACTACAACATAACATAATGTGAAAAAAGTGAGAGAGTCTGAAGACTGCACTGTATATGCAACAACCAACATTTTTATGTTATTTTTTTGCTTCTTTTCTTTCACTGTTGTCAAGTAAAGTTGTCAGCAGGCTCTGCATGTTTCTGCTGCTCTTTCTCTCTTACGTTCTCTCTCTCTCTCTCTCTAACTCAGTATTAGTTAATAGTTAAAAATTATAGTTAAAGATTCCTGCTTATTCCCGTTTGCCAATGTCCAACATACTGTAATGTGCCTTGCATTGTATATGGGTAAGTAATAGGAATCACATGATTCATTCACAGAAAAAAAGGTACTTTTAAAATTTAACCTTTACTAAGTTCAGTTAAAATATCAAATAATTAAGTATTAAAAACAATTCTCCCAAAAACTGTCTGGTGAGTATCATGCAGGGCCAATAGGTTGATAAAACAATAGGGTCACACTAGACTACAAACATGTCTGATCTGATAGCATGTTGTTTTTCAAAGCCTCAAAACCAACACTGTATGTACATGAATATCAACACAAATTTGGTCAGACGCAATTTGGTGCTTCGCTTACTTATAATCACCTTCACAGGATACAGGTCCTTTGTTAACTCTGACCATGCTCCTCTAATAATGGATCTTGTTCAAACTTTGCCCCCAACTGAGGAAGATGGTTAATATGCTAGCAGAAACATGCTTATATATTTTGGTTATGGCACATGTATTAATAGTAGGGCTTGATAGTGACACTTGGCAGGGTTGCTCTTTTAAGGGTGGTGTCTCCGCAAAGGGACAATGGAGGGAGATGTTCAAGGGTGAGATTAGTGATTTGAACACTTCTCTTGCAAATATAACAGCTAGCTTTACCTGATCTTTTGTAAAATAATGGATTTCTCTCACCATTTATGATCTGGATGCACCTCTCTATTAAGGATGGTGAGGCCTTGTTAATTGTGGTATCTATTTTTCTGCTTGACTCTAACAGTGTCTATGTGCTATCTACATACAGTGTTGGCTCTGAAGCTTTGAGAGGTCAACATGCTACCTGATTAGACATGTTTGCAGTCTAGTGTGACCCCACTGTTTTCTCTACTTATTGGCCCAGCATGGTATCCCCAAAAACGTTTGATATTTCAACTGAATAAGTAAAGGTGAAGTTTCTAGAATAGCTTTTTTTCTGTGAAGTTGCTTTGGCTGTTATTCAGATTTTGTCCTTTGTTTTGGATTATCTTGGCACTTCTGGATCATTCAACCACTGGACATAACATTACATTGGTCAATACATTAACCTTCAACGACAATTATTATTGTATGTGGTCGATTATATAAGCGGAAGCCAAAAGGAACAATTTTGAACGTCACCTTTTGGTAAATCTCTTAGTTTTAAGAAAGTTGCATGGTTCTAATCCTACTGAAAAAAGTAAATATTCAAAGGAATCCTCATTAAAAGGGGTACCTTTTTAGTATTTCACGTCTCTTTGAAGATAGTAGATTTCTAGGGATTCCTCTGTTGAGAACCTACACAGACATCTTTGACAGGGGAGGAAATGCAGTGAATGTTCATTGCAGAACACCCAGTATAATCGGGCATCAATTTATTTCTATCAGATGCCTGCAGTCCTCCAATGCCAAGAGTTTTGCTAGACGCAGCTTTCTACCAAGAGAGTAATTCAGCATACTGTTCTGCACAGATAACACAAGACATATAAGCCAAAAAAAACCTTTAAAATGAGAAACATTTCTGTTGACTTCTCTCAACACATTCTATTATTCCAGCTTACAACACATTCCCTCAAGATAACAAATTAATTTCCATTTACAACATATTTCATAAATAGATTACAGTTTAATTTATTATTACCACATGTAATCCTGGAATTTCTAAATGGAAGAAACAATCATTACCTCTAAAATATTTCAGTATCTCCTATTTTTAATGTTCAGCTTAAAGTGTAATTGCCGTTTCATTTTTTATACATCCTGCTGTATAAATGCTTTTGTGCTTTAAAATGTAATCATTTTCAGTTTTACCTGCTAATAATTCCCAGAAATGCCTGCTACATTTCTATTCAGCGGCTCTCATCTCAGAGTGTTGTCATGTGCAGGCTGTCTTCTCTGAATGATAAACAAGAGACGGATCAGCACTGGGGGGAGGAGCTGAGACCTGAGTGCCTGGGCTGCAGAAAGTGGAGGGTGGGGGGCTGTTTTAGATGCTGATATCTTCTGAATGGTACCAACTAGAAACATGCAACTGGCCTTGTTTGAAAGCAGACAGTCCAGGCTTTCATAAAAGACAGCTTTAGTCCAAGCAATAGAGGAGAAATCACTGTTAGAAATCGAGTCGGGAATAATTGAGAGTAAAATCTGCTTATACTTTCACTTTCAGCTGCATTCACAGCATCCAGATTTCTATCTGAGATATCTTCCCCTATACTCAGGGGTGCACCACTAATAAGGCCAGGTGAGGTGATCGCCTCAGGCAGCACCAGGTTGTGGCAAGAAGAGGGGGAAGCCGAAGGGCAATGGGCTGAAGGGAAGGGGTTAGGTTAAGAAATTGGCATTGGGGAGGGGGGCGCTGTTTCAGTTTTCGCCTCAGGCAGCAGAAAGGGTAGGTGCACCCCTGCCTGTACTGAACAGATTTATGTCTTCTGATATTGTCTGAAAGCTTGGAATGTCAGCTTTCAGAAAATACAAAGCAATACAGATACAATATTTCTAGCTGGTACCAAATCAGAGATATGAGCAGCTAAAGCACATGCTTACTGATTTCTTACTGATAGAGACACAGAGAAATTGGGTTGCTAAGGGCTGAATACAGAAATCGGAAAGGTAAAATTAACTGAAAAATACAGCTTCATGAATATCTGCCCTTCAGCATCACATATGTTAGGAATTTCATTTTTGGTAGTGAAATGGCAGTTACACTTTAAGCAGGTTGATTACAGCTGGCACCTAAAGTGTTTGAAGCCCTGGTTAGACTGATTGACCACTAAAGCGGTCTTGGGACCATAACTATTCACATAACCATGTCCAGCTTTTCGCCTCTCAGGTCAAGCTATATAAGTCAATGGGATTAGTTCAAAACAAGGGCCATGGTTGTTAAAAGTGCAAATTATATTCAGCAATATAGTACAGACTTTAAAGGACAGCAGCATCAACCCTGTAAAACCAGGGATAAGGTCTGGTAGGATTGTCATGGCTGATTAAACCAAAGTTTTCTTCTGTCAATCCGATGCAGCATTTACGAGAAATCTGTATTTTAAACCATATTCAAATTAGGGCTTAAGTGCACTGAGGGTGGCCCTAGCCACTTGGTGCACCTGAGCTTCACTGCTCGCTTTCCAAGACACTCTCCACTCCAGGTGCTGGCCTAGTTGATCAAGTGGAAAGCATAGAGGAGGAGTTAAGATGCACCCAGTGGCTAGAACCCGCCCTTAGTACACAAGCCTCAATTTGAATATTATTTAAAATACTGATTCTTCTAAATGCCAGAACAGAATAGGAGAAACAGTATGGTTTTAATCATCTGGGGCAGCCCAACTATGCAATATGCCTGGTTTTATAGGATTGATCCTGCCGACAGAGGTTATTTAATGTAGGTGCTCATTTTCTGTTGCTGCACACAAAAAAGTTGGTGATAACTTTTTAGTTCTAAAAAAGAAACCATAGTAGTCCGTACATAGTGATCCTACAATTTATAATCCAGTTTTGATATGATTGCTATGCTTAATGATGAGATCTGGATATGTTTTCCCTTTCACCATTGACAATACACAGAGGCTAGCTTCAAAATATCACAATTTGACATCACCATTACAATACTTTGGTATTGCAGACAGGGGTGCACCTTGCTTTTCTGCTGCCTTAGGAGAAAATTGAAACAGCGCCCCGACCCCCCCACCCCACCCCCAATACTAAATTCTCAACCCAACCCCTTCCCTCCTAACATTACAGATATCAACACAAAACATACAAGGTAATACAGCACCCCATTCCTCTTACATCCAGTGATATCTCTTCTAATGTAGATGTTCTCTTTCCTCATCTTCTCCATTCACTACAGACCGCCATGATGATTTCTTTCAGCCATCTCTGATCTCTGCAGTTTGACAAAAAAACATCTTAGTTTACTACTTTTCCATCATCCTAACTACTGGACAAATCATCCTACCACTCCCAATAACTTGCCTGCCGTGCTCCCCAATACTACAGTGCAGAAACGGATAAACCCCCTGATAACTAGTACTATGCAGATAGTGCCCGTTAGAGATGAGCGAATCTATTCGTTGATTCGTATCGAATCTTGGGATTTTTCTTGGCTTCGCTTCGTATTATTCATAAACATACGCAAATTTTTACACACTAACTGTACGTTTGATACATATGAACCGTACGAAACGTACGCATTATGCGTGAGCGGAACAAGTTCGCAAGAGCGGGAAAGTAAAGATACGCCCCCTTCGAACTGGAAAAAAACAGCCCACCGGGGATCTAACTATTTGCACGTATAGGCAGGGCCATATTAGCAACTAGTCACCGGGGCACGGTGGCCTACGGGCAGCGGGTTGCGGGGGGGGGGGGGCGTGCACCCCTGCTGGGAGAATCTATAAGGATTGTGGAAAAAAAAAAAAAGTTCAAAAACCATCCTGGAATTTTTTTAAAAAAATTTCCGTGGGAGGGCTTTGCTGTCGGGTGGGTGGCACAGTTATTTCAATAAACCCTTACCCTGCCGTGGCCACCCGTCCCCATGCCCCATGCAGCTCTCCGGCGCTTCCTCCTGGGCTGGCTGTATGATACCGCGAGACCCGGAGCTGGGTCACAAGTCTCGCGGGATCACACTGCTTCAGGAGAAGAAGGCGCGCGCTGAAGTCCGGAGCAAACAGGCAAGTATTTTTTGTGTGTGATTGTGGCTGTGCACATCTGGGGGGGCACCTGTCAGGCTGGCAAATGGGACAGGTCTTATGGGGGAAAAGCGGGCTGATCTGAGGTCTGATGGGGGCTGGGGCACAAAAGGCTGATGTGATCTCTGATGGGGCACAATGTTCTGATCTGAGGTCTGATGGGGCACAATGGGCTGATCTGAGGTCTGATGGGGGCACAAAAGGCTGATCTGAGGGCTGATGGGGGCACAATGGGCTGATCTGAGGTCTGATGGTGGCACAGTGGGCTGATCTGAGGTCTGATGGGGGCACAAAAGGCTGATCTGAGGGCTGATGGGGGACAATGGGCTGATCTGAGGTCTGATGGGGGCACAATGGGCTGATCTGAGGTCTGATGGTGGCACAGTGGGCTGATCTGAGGTCTGGTGGGTGCATAGTTGGTATATGGTATGTTTATCATGACTCCTTTAGTTGCATTAAGTTTGCTGGCAAGCTCTAGATACGGTACATTGCTGTGATAGTTATGTAGAAATATAGTAAATACATGCAGGCACAATAGCCTCCATTGTCAGCCTATAGGGCCGACCCCTGTGACTGGACGACTAAAGTGCATAGGGTCAGGTTTTGCTGGGGGGTGGTGGCACGGCTGAAATTTGGGGGCGTGGGGGATTGGTCGCATTGGGGGGGCGTCATCACAGAGAATGCCTAGGGCAGCATGAACCCTAAATACGGCCCTGAGTATAGGGAGTGAAGACTCCTCCCTCAGCACTCCACCCTCCTCTGAGTCACGTAGTCTGAACCAGTTTAGACCAGTGTTGACTGCTGACCTGGAAGCTACCAAGAAAGCAAGCATGGCTCCAAAAAGGAAGCGTGACCTGCTGTGGCCCAACTGGAATGAGATGTGTTTTGGAGACGAGTGTCACGCTCTGGTGTGGAGGGAATTGCCACACAAAGCGTGAGAGGGAAGGGAAAAGACTAAACAAGGGAAACGGTCACCTCCTACAGGGAACCCTGAAACTAGGCCCTGACTGACTACCAGTATGAACAGGCCTTAGTGGTAGGAGAGTTCATACACAGGAACCTAATAACAAACTCACTCTATAGAACCCTGCAGCTAGTGACAGGGGAAAGAGTCAACCCGTTCCTCCAAGAGGACGGACGAACAGGAGACTCCAGAAGGCAAAATCACAACAGGGAAAAGTAGGATAAACACAATAGGGAAAATGACACTTATCTTAATGCAGATATTGCAGCAACCGGATCTCAGCCGAGAACAACACCACACACAACAAAGTCAGCAGAAAGTATAAACCGCAAGGAATACTGGTAGAGGAAGGGATAAATAGGGGAAAGATAATAACCACACCCGCAACAGCTGAGGGGAAGGGGTGTGGTAAACAGCAACCAAACCAAGAGGAAATTATGTCACTTTTGAAAGCCTAGCCGAACGCCTGGAACCTGATGCAGGCACATTCGTGACAACAAGTTTCCAGAACCACCGGGGACATCAGACATCAGGGCGTCACAGGTTAAACTGTGTTGGAGAAACCCAGCTTCAGTACCTGCCTGGCCATCATCATCAACTGAAGCTGCGACTAGTGAGGCGGCTGCAGCATCTGCTGGTGTTCGTGTGGCTGGAGGGTCCGCTCTGTCTTGTTTAGCGGAAGTGGCTGGAGCGTCCACTTCGCCGCCCAGGAGGAGTTCAAGCCAGAACCCCATTGTTCCGGCATCTGTGATGGCCCGTGCACAGACCCTCTGGGAGTATAAAACCGAGGTGGACTGGGTCATAGAAGTTCTTGACCACCTTAGGCCAGGAGATCCTTCACTAGAACGAAGGAAGGGAACTGTGCTGTGGTTTTCAGCGGGGCGAGGGTCTGGCTTCCTGCAGGATGACGACTCTGGGAAGGAGTATTTCGTGGGCCGCCGGTCGGTGAAACGGCCGTACCTGCTGCAAGCTCATCACAGCCTGTACGTGGGGGATCAAGTGGAGTACACCCCAATGGAGTCCATGAAAGGACCATTTGCAACCAGGGTTACCCTCCTTTCCAAGCCCCTGGTGCCTTCAAGTGACACAGAAGTGTGGCCGGATGAACCACCAGGTCCAGGACACTTGCGCTGCCTGCAGGAATTCCCAGATGGCGTCCTCCAGTCTTGTGAAAAGCCTCAGCCTCATCCGGAGCCATTGATTCAAGGACTGCTAGCACCACCACCACGACAGTCCTTACAGCTGGGTCAGCTGACTACGTCATCCTTCACCTTTCAGTCAACGGTCATCAACCAATACTACCAGCTGCCGTGGAAGGTGAAGCCAGCAGCAGCCGGCAGAAGCTGGGTCTTCTTCCCTGGATCATGCCACCTTTCCGGAACCGCTGCAGCCGGAAGTTCTTAACCCAGCTGTCCCGGCAGGAGGATCCAGAAAAGCTGAAGTGTCTGCAGCACTCGCCAGCGTGACCACCACCCGGACCCAGTCGTCAAGTCTGAATTCTCAAACAAGAGGGCAGTGGAGCTCCACCACCACAGCAAGCATGGCCTAGAAGAGGCAGGAGCGTCCTCTTATGACTTTTAGCAGCAGCTCGAGTGAGGAGGATTTAAAGTCCCTCATCTGAGGAACCAACTACTGGCTAGCTGCTGTCCAGGACACTGCTGGAGGAGTCAGGAGGACCTATGGGAGCCACACCATGGACTGCACCTGACGGGTGAGATGCTAGTTGGCAGTTGTTTTTGTTTAGTTTGTGTTGCCCCCGTTTGACTCTCACCCAGATGGGCATGGCTGTCAGGACTCCCCCATTCTTCAGAAAATTCCCTGTTGCGCCAAAGTGCGCCTATTTTCCTTTTTACCCCCTTCTCAGGTTATTTGGGAACCACTTTTGCAAAAAGGGTTCTCTATTTGCTGCTATTTATTATCAGTGTGGATTACACATGACACTTTTACCTCACGTGGATTACAATTTAATTTTGGAATATTTGTTCCAGACAGACTGTTTTATCATTGCCAAGCCAACTAGGAGCCATAAGGAGAGACTCAAACGTTTATCTGAGCCTTTTATGCTTGCAAATGTGAAATTGATTGCACTAAAATGTTTGCATACTTATGTCTTTGCTGTATTTTAGCTACACTGCTTTTAATGGTACAGCACTTTAGCCCATTGTGTGTATTCTTTTTCTGGTACTGCAATGTGTCTTATTAATGCACTTATTGTACAGTGTTTTTAGTAAATTATTAACTTATTGAAAGCTAACAGCAGTGAGCACCTTATTTTTCTAGTTCATATAGTCTTCTTCTAAAGACTGTAGGCCGCGGCCTAGCCTCATACGTATGACGCATTCACGCGTCATTTGTACGTTAAGGATTCGTACACACCTTTGTACGCTAATGCTTACGTGTTGCGTACTTTTACATACGCTCACTGGCTGACGCTTACACAGGAATGTTCGCAAAACAACGATTGTATTTTTTTACGTAGATTCGACCTAATAAGTTTGTGCAAATACGAATCTTGTCAGATATTCGGCGAATACTCGGCGAATAAAAATTTGAATGATTCGCTCAACTCTAGTGTAATAATTATTGGCAGACAGTGTCCTAAAATAACTGCGCCCAGCAAATAGTGCCCCTGACACCAATAATGTAAACATAATGTCCCCCAAAAATAACTGTGCTAAGCTCATACTATGCCAGGGAGTCCCCACAGTAATAGTGCTCCTAAAAAGTCCCACCAATAGTAATAATTCCCTGTCAGAGCACACTTGGTACTTATACTGCCCCTACAGTGCCCCAACATGTCCCCACTGTGTCCCAGAAGTAATAATGCTCTCATAGTGCCCATACTAGTAATTATATACCCCACAGTGCCCCAGTAGGAATAAAGTCCACCAAAATGTGTCCTCCCCCCGTAGTAATTCTCTTTATAATGTCACAGTAGAAAAGTGCCCCCTTAAAATATGAGTACCCTTAAAAAAATGTCCCCTTATAATGTTTGCCAGTGCAAAAAATACCCCAGTTGAGCTAAAGTCTCCATAGTGCCCCCAAAATGTGTGCCAGTATAAAATGCCCCATATAATGCCCCAAAGTCAATGCCCCCATAGTGCTCTGCTCCCCCTTCCCCATAATGTGCCAGTGTAAAATAACCCTATATAGTGCCCCAAGTAAATGCCCCTATAGTGCTCCTCTCCCCTCTTCCTCATAGTGCCCCTCATAATGTACCCGTATAAAATGCCCCTATATAGTGCCCCAGTAGATGCCCTCATTGTATAGCAATAGGATAAGACAATTATTCAAGTATACCTAATTTAGAATTACATTCATGTAGCTGAGAAATTATTATAATAGAGTGGAGCATAAAGTTATGTTTATAAGGGCTGTAAGTGCTTAATAATATGTCCAGTGGTTCCAGAAGCATTACTTGGGTCTAAATGTCCCCAACAATTGCCTTTTTTCTGCTCAATATACAACTTTATGAAAAAATGAGTTATAGGCGTGCTCACTAAGTCACCGTACATTCTTGTGGCTCAAAGCTGCACACTATAGTGAAGTTCTATATCCATGTTTTTTTTTTATGTATAAACACTTCATATATACATTATTACATTAAATGTTGAAATGATGTTTGACTTTACTGCAAGTCGTCATGTCATCTGACACTCTTGGAAAAGTACTGTGGTAACGTATAGAGTGACAACACATCATAATGAGAATGGAACAAATCTTTATCAAAGAACGCGTGCCAGACAAGTAGAACATGGTCTTGTCTTGCACTTAGCTATGTAGAATATTATTTCATGTTAACTTTTTCTTTTATTCATTTGTAATTTATTAAACTAAAGTTTTTAGAATTTGTGGCAATATAGAGTTTTATAGGAAACATTCTTCTGTTAAAGGGAACTTAACCGATTGAACATACAGTCCAATATGCGGGAGGAGTGTTAAAGAACAAGATGAGCTGAGCAGATTAATATATTTTGTGGGAACATTTTCAGTATAATGTGTAATTTTCAATTCCTGCTCTGCGCTTAGGATCCCAATGTGTCGTCTCAGTCAATGATTGACAGCCTCCCTTGTTAAGCGTGCATAAACAGCAGTCAACTGGACTTCTAAGCCCAGAACCAGCGGGAATTAAAGGCTATGGACACCTTCGGGGCAGTTTGTTTTTATTTTATTATATTATATATTATTATATATATTATATTATTTATTTTACTCATTTTTGGCCAAAAGGTTTTTTTTTCATTTGGTCTTTAATACAGATTTTGAGCATTTTTTGTGACGCATTCAGTTAAAAATATGTCTATTTGCAGACTGTCCATCCTGAGTTCCATCAGCTGACAGCTCATGTGAAGCCTTTTCTCTGATCTCCTGACTTCATTAAGCCATATCCTTATCAGTTTGAGAATAGTTTATCTATAATGAGTGTTTATGAGGTCAGAAGATAAAAGTTAAGGCATCGCATGAGCCATCAGCTGATGGGACTGAGAAGTGATACTCTGCAAGCAGCAGAATTTAACCGTTGTATCTGAAAAACAGCTGAACATTTTTAATAAAGACCCATTGAAAATTAAGTTTTAGCGCAAAAAGAGTAAACTACAGTCATAAAAATGTTTTGAAGGTCTCCATAAAAAATTACAAATTGTACTGAATCCTTTCCCACAAAACAATCTACAGATTTGCTAAGCTCTTTCTGCTGTATATGACAGATTGGTCATTTATTCCTGTCCAGATGTTCAACAGACTGCTTTTCAGAAACATATCTTTGATGAGTATATTTCTTGTTAACTTGAGAAATAATATATGACTGGAACCTATCTATTGTTTTCTATAAAATGTTTTCTTTCTTCTTGCAGAGCTTGTTTTCTGAGCCATTGTCCACACAGACTACTTCAATGCAAGTGCTTAAAACACTATGGGAGAAAACCCAGATGAAGGGAACATATAGCTTTGAAGCATCCATAATCCAGTCTCTATTTCCTCACAAAAAGGTGATTTTAGGCATGTCATAGTTGAGTAGATGCCAAGGCTAGATTTAATTAACAGTACGCTAAAATATTTTGATTCCTCTAAGACATTAATCATATTTCTAAACTAAATTCTAAGATGTTTTTTGCATCATATATATCTCAAAATTACCAATTATCAATAAATTCAGTCTGTAAAACTTTTATTGCTTATCATACTTAGGCTGCCTGTACATACATCCCCGGCAGCAGCAGGATCCACGTTTGGCTTAGGACTCACGCGTACAACTATAAGAGTTTCGGGCCAGTATTGCGGACCACTTGAATGGGTCCATAATCTGCAAGGCACAGCCAAAGACAAGACATTTCCTTTCTTTTGCGGATTGGAGGCACGGTTCCATGTCCTTTCGGGTCCATGCCTCTACACCGCATAAGGTAGGACATGTTTTATCCTTTGCCATATCCTGCAGATTGCGGACTCCTTCAAGTCAATGGGTCCGCATCCACAGCTGTTTTATGTTCTTGAAGGGGTTTTGTGACTTTTATACGCCACTATTGTTGCTTTAAATCCTCGATAACTGCCTTCCTGTATATTTACAGCTTGTGGCATTGTGCTGGTCTATATTCAGGAATCAAGTGATTTCTTATATGGTATTCTTGTAATTTACAGCATGGGTGCATTATCCCATATATAACGTGTATACACCATTGTAATACTGAGTTAAAATCTGCAGTCTATCTAAACAAATTTGCTGACTTAGGTTCCGTTCTGAAACTTGATCTTGCATGACAAGAATCAAAGTACATGAAGTGAGAACCAATATTAAGAAGAACCAATGAAACTGGTTTATTTGTTGTGGAGGAACAGCTCATTTCCTCCGTCAGTAATAGCAGGAAGCAATGAGCATACCACAGACTGTTCTAATGAGTCACAGAGAAATCGGGAGGGGGTGTACTCTCATGGCAGGATCTTATTGGTTCTCCTTTTTTTCTGTCCTGTCATTTAGCAGTAAAGTTCCTAATGTATTCCTGTTACAATCTGTGTTTAACCACATCAGCATTTACAGCTCCTGTACAGGGTCATGTACAAAGTCACCAGCAGCACTACAGTGGTTAGCAGGAATATTACACAATAAGCAAGCCTGGATTGAAGGCTGATTCATTTTTTCACATTTTTAGAAGTAAAGGGGTTTTCCAGGCTCCTAATATTGATGACCTATTCTCTAGTTCATTAATAGCTAAACGCTGAGGGTTGGACACTCTGTACCCCGCTGATCAACTGTTCCCTGTAGCTTTGGGAGCTGGAACCAGCACTTTGAATGGAGCAGGAAGCACAGCTCAGTTCAAAGGATAGTGGCCATGCTGGGTTACTGCAGCTCACTTTCCATTGAAGTGAATGGTAGCTGAGCTGCAGTAACGCAGCATGGCTACTACACTTTGAACGGAGCTGTGCTTCCTGTTCCATTCACAGTGCTAGATCCAGCTGATTGGTGGGAGCTCACAGACCAGATATTAATGACCTGCCCTGAAGATAGGATATCAATATCAGGACCCTGGAAAAAACCTTTAAGCAACCATATTTCCTTAAAGTGAGTGTTACCAGAAAATTCACTGTAAAACCAGGCACAATGCCTTGTAGGGCTAGCTCAACTCAATGTAATAAGATCTTTCACTTAGAGGTCCTTTACTTCATTCTGGAGAAAAACATAGTTAATAAATATCTAGACAAGCACGTAAGTGCACTGCAAGCAGTCTCAACCACACTGTGCACCTTGCTCCACCTGCTTCCTCTGCCAGCCCCTCCTTTCCCTTCCTGTTTGACAAGGCCAGGTTCTCCTTCACCTCATTATGGCATTGGTGACTGTACAATGTATTTGGAGTTGTATACAATTTCTTATATTCCATTGTGGGGAGTATTCTTAATTCTATTGTATTGTCTTATTCTTGATTTCTTATATTATCTTTTGCACTATAAGCATATGAGGTTGCTTAGTTTTAACATGTTTGTTTTGATGTAATCTGGGGTAGAGTGATGTCCCATCTTGATGATGTCACGATGGGTATATTACTAACCACAGTCTTGTGTATATGCATGCTTGAACAAGGCATATTAGCCAAAACATAGCATATGGATTAAAATCACTACTGGATTTTTATAACTTGGAATGCTACCTCTCTTTTTGCTTTTTGGGTTTCTGCTTAGTCATCATACGTGGTCTTGTCAATCAAGAAGGAGACGATAGTTGGTAACAAACAGCCTGTATAGAAACACACTGCATTGTTGGATTTTTCTTTTAATTAAAAAATGGTCCAAAAATGATCACATTTTGGTAGAAGATGCCTACATTTCTGTCCTCTTAGTGGTAAAGCACCATTTTGTGCCCAAAAATTTTGATTAATTGGAAACTGAAGTTCTTGAGAAACTCATAAGAAAATTGATTCACTCATTTCTATCCAGCAGCCTTAAGTCATTCAATGCTATGCATTAGTGTTGAGCGAATTACAGTGTCTGAAGTGGACTTCGTTCTGAATTTCAGGGAAAATTTGGTTCACCACGAAGCAGAATTTCCTTTTGCTTCAAAATTAACAAATTGATTTTACTTGAAATGGGGTAAAAAAAGAAATCATACTCACCTTATCTGTTTGAGCATGAAGAGCCAATCTCCACAATCTTGATTGAAGATTCTGTGCAAAATCTCGTACACTGTGATGTATAACATCACCACGCCAGGCCACTGAAATCAGCATTTCTGTCACTATTTTATATCTGCCCTCAGTGAGGTCAGCATAAAGTTGATGACATGTCCCCTTTAATATTAATGTCAGATGCCGCGATCAGCTATGAACTCGGCATCTGAGGTGTACAATGAAAGGGAGCAGCGCAATTACCCTTTCCTGTCATTGCACCCACTAATTACAAAGAAATGCACTTCATGACGAAGTAATTTGTCACAAAATAAATATTTTGGTAAAATTTGGCAAAGTAGCCGAATCAAATTCTTTTGTAAAACTCGACGAAGCAGTCAAAACTAATTTCCAAGAACTTCTCTCTCATCGCTACTATGCAGTTGCTGAAGCAAGAATTAATATCTTCCTGATTTTGGTTGTAATGGTATGACGCTGGGGCACAGTACTAGGGAATCTGTCACAACATACCTCAATATTAAACCAAATTTATTGTAGATTCATTATGGTTTCCAGATTACAATGTTTGTCTAAATCCACATGTTTGCCTCCGTTTCTGAGAAATCCTGTTTTTTTGTAACATGCGGATGAGTTGTTTTAAGCAACAAGGGCATCACTGTTGCACTTTGGGGCACCAAAAGCTTCATTCTTTATGTCGGCCAGCCCTGCTCCCCTACTTTGATTGACAGGACCAGGCAGTGGCACAGAAATCTCACCCTGCCCGGTGTTCTTACACATGCCCTGTAGCTTCTGCAGACAGCACATGCGCAGTACAACCATGATGCTTTTTAAAGACTGAAGTCTGTACCGCACAGTCCCAGCATGCATCTGGGCTGTAAAACATGAGAACACAGCTCCAGGTGGGATTAGATGGCCATGGTCTGGCCCTGTCAATCAAATGTGGTGAGGCTGGCTCAGGGTTGCCAACCAAAGTTTTCCTTTTTTCTGGACAACTTCTCAAAATCACAGACATCCAATATTTTTTATGGCCAAATTGAAAGTAATTCAAGTCTACAGCTCAATATACTGATAGGTACCAGCATTTACTGTGAGTTGTAAAATAATTATAATTACCGCCAAAATAATCTGGTCAAGTACCACTGGCCTCAAAAAAATCACAGACAGGTCTAACTTTTTTCGTGGACACAGGAAAAAATTTGCCTATTTTTAGGGACTATCCAGAAATTTCTGAACAGTTGGCAACCTTGGGCTGGCCTCTGTGAGGAATGAAGCTCTTGATGTGACTAAATGCAATCATACCAATCATGTCATGACTTTACTTGCAGAGCTGCCTCACCACACATTACACTGCTCTACAATAGATGGTAATAATAAGATCCTGGCTATGATATGTCATCATGGCTGACTGACAGGAAAACTCATAGGCTCAAAACTCAATATGTAGTATATGCAAGTGTACATAGAACCAGGGCCGGCCTTAGGGTAGAGGGCGCCCTGTGTGAAACTTTCTCTCGGCGCCCCTCCCCCCATTTATATATATATATATTTACTTAAAGAAGTATGTGTGCCATCCCATCTCCATTATCCCATACAGAAAAATATAGTGACAGTACTAACGTCATACAGTATAGAGCTATAAATAGAGTGTAGAGATATATAGAGTGATATAGGACTGTACAGAGAGCTATAAATATATCTACACTGTATTTATAGCTCTCTATACTGTCCTATATCACACTATATATCTCTGTACTGTATTTATAGCTTTCTATATTGTCCTATATCACTCTATTCTCTATATATCTCTGCACTGTATTTATAGCTCTGTACAGTCTGACTTTTAATACTGTCACTATATTTTCCTGTATGGGATAATGGAGATGGCACACACATAGCTCACATCACTAACCCCTCACTGGTGTTTAATCATGGGTGAGTTATGTTGTGCCATGACTGCCATCTCTATTATCCTATACAGGATGGGGCCTTAAGTATATAAAATAAGGATGGGGCCTTAAGTATATGGATGGGGCCTTAAGTATATAGTCCCGCTCCCAATTAACCGCCCCCCCCCCCGGTCATCAAGTTGTTTGGGGGCACTTACTTACAGCAGTGCAGCCACTAACTTTCCCCTACCACCCTCTGAGTCCTTCTGCACATGTGTGACGTCAGCCCAGGGCCGGCTCCAGGTTCAGGTGGGCCCTTGGGCGATAAAGTCTCAGAGGGCCCCCTTACAGAGTGATAACTATCTGTGTATAGATAATATAGTAGATGTCCCCTGCAGTCCTTTGTAACTGTAGAGGTAACACAGTGATGGCTATCTGAGTATAGAAAATGTAGTAGTGTTACCTGCAGTCCTGTGTAAAATCACAGATAACACTAGTACTGATAATGTGGTACTACCACAGATCAGCGTCTTGTGCCCCCATCAGACCTCAGATCAACACAATGTGGCCCCATCAGACCTCAGATCAGCGTCTTGTGCCCCATCAGACCTCAGATCAACATCTTGTGTCCCCCTTCAGACCTCAGATCAGCGTCTTGTGCCCCCATCAGACCTCAGATCAGAGTCTTGTGCCACATCAGACATCAGATCAGCGTCTTGTGCCCCCATCAGACCTCAGATCAGCGTCTTGTGCCCCCATCAGACCTCAGATCAACACAATGTGCCCCTATCAGACCTCAGGTCAGCGTCTTGTGCCCCCATCAGACCTCAGGCCAGCGTCTTGTGCCCCCATCAGACCTCAGGTCAGCGTCTTGTGCCCCCATCAGACCTCAGATCAGCGTCTTGTGCCCCATCAGACCTCAGATCAACGTCTTGTGCCCCCCTCAGATCAGGGTCTTGTGCCCCCCTCAGACCTCAGATCAGGGTCTTGTGCCCCCCTCAGACCAACGTCTTGTGCCCCCATCAGACCTCAGATCAGCGTCTTGTGCCCCCCTCAGACCAGCGTCTTGTGCCCCCCCTCAGACCTCAGATCAGCCCACCCAGCCACTGACGCTGCGTCAGGTCATAGTGCTCGCCGGCAGGGAAGACAGTGGAGCGCGGACCCTGATGGCAGCGGCAGCGCAGGACAGGTAAGTATGTTTTTTTTAAAGTGGCTGGGTGGGCTGATCTGAGGTCTGAGGGGGGCACAAGACGCTGTACAGGAGCAGGCCGGGCCATTAAGGGGGCGCTCTGTGCACGGGTCGCACACGCCAAAGGCCGGCCCTGCATAGAACCCACTCTCCCGTAGAACCCATTTAACTTTTGAGGCTTGGTATCATGAGGGATTGTTTTTTTGCAGGACAAGTTGTACTTTCTAATAGCACCATCTACTATAACATACAATGTAGTAGGAAGCTGGAAAAAAATTCTAAATGGTGTGGAATTGGGAAAAAAACACAATTCTGTCAAAGTTTTTATGGGTTTTGTTTTTGTGGTGTTCCCTATACTAACCCATGCTAACCCATGTTCTTGATTCTCTGGGTATTACCACATTTATATAGATTTTCTGTGTTTTAATACTGGAAAAAAATACATTTGGAAAAAAAAAATCTTTTCAACGCCATATTCTGACCCTGATAAATTTTTTTATAGTTATGTATACGGAGCTGTGTCATGGCTCATTTTTTGCAGGACTATCTGTAGTTGTTATTAATACTATTTTAGAGGGTAGAAAAGGTATTGTGGCTACGCTTACCTGTGGTTTGTCACAATTAGAAGCACGGTTGGTGCTGGGCACATACAATATGCCAAAAAATTGCAGTGGATCCAGCTTCAAAATAAAGTGACAGTCTTTATTGATTAGTGAAGGTAAAACCTATAGTACAGACAAAGAGTGTACGCGTTTTGGATCCTGAGGGTTTGATCCTTATTCGTGACTGAACTTGTGGATCTATATAACACCATATACCAAATCAGGCTGCAGATGAAAGGTCACAATCAGGAGTTAAGATATAAACATGTTAAAAGCAGTAGAAAAGGCAATATACAAATCATGGAAATAAAATCAAAAAATGTATATAAAAAATAATTAATAGTGCAGAATTAGAGTGTGTCTCCGGTTTAAACCTGCTGGAGCGCAACTGCCTAACTGAAAAATCCAGACATGGGACCTAGCTCAGTCTTAGTCAGGGAGAGCTGCTGCAAGGAGGGACAGATAGTGTAGGGATAGGAATTTGTTAGGCAGGGTTAGATTTTCGTTTCAAAAGACCCGAAAGTCCTTTTAAGGACTATTGTTTCATCTGGCTGCAATAATTTTTTTTTGGGGGGGGCAAGAATTGTGCAAATTTGTCTGATCTTAACACCCCCTGCCCAGCGTCTGCTGTATAACATTTGTGTATCCTAAATACCTGACATCCAGTGTATTTTTTTCTGCCGCTAATCAAGACGATATTACCTACGCAGCGTTTGCTGTATAACGTTTGCGCAAGGAGGGACAGATAGTGTAGGGATAGGAATTTGTTAGGTAGGGTTAGTTTTCGTTTCAAAAGACCCAAAAGTCCTTTTAACGACTATTGTTTCATCTGGCTGCAATATATATTTTTTGGGGGGCAAAAATTGCGCAAAATTGCCTGACCTTAACACCACCTGCACTGCGTGTGCTGTAAAACGTTTGGGTATCCTAAATACCTGACATCCAGTGTATTTTTTTTCTGCCGTTAATCAAGGCGACATTACATGCGCAGCGTCTGCTGCTTAACGTTTGCGCATTCTAAATATTTCTGACATTCGGTGTAATTTTTCCTGCTGTTGGTGACAGCGACATTACCTGCACTGCGTCTGCTGCCTAACGTTTGCACTTTCTAAATGTTTCTGACATTCAGTGAAATTTTTCCTGCTGTTGGTGACAGCGACATTACCTGCGCTGTGTCTACTGCATAATGTTTGCACATTCTAAATATTTCTGACATTCGGTGAAATTTTTCCTGCTGTTGGTGACAGCGACATTACCTGCGCTGCGTCTGCTGCATAACGTTTGCGCATTCTAAATATTTCTGATATTCTGTGAAATTTTTCCTGCTGTTGGTGACAGCGACATTAAATGCACAGCGTCTGCTGCATAACGTTTGCGCATTCTAAATATTTCTGACATTTGGTGTAATTTTTCTGCTCATACACTTAAAAAAAATCTGCGCTACTGTACTTGTGACAAACTTGCATATATACCATTTAATATGCGCAAGGGGAGCAGTAAGGGACAGGGAAGTGGGCGTGCTGCTGATGTGAGCACAAGAAACAAAGTCATCCAAAACTCCTAGCTTTATGTCCCAATTTGCAGGGCGGCGCAAGACACCACTCTTGACGCCACACCAGTGCGACCAGGTAGTCAGTTGGATTGCAGCAGATAATGCTTCCAGTCAGTTAAGCACCACCGTCTCTTCCACAAAGTCCAGTCTCAGTAGCCAAGAGTCTGGTCAACAGAATCCTCACCCTGATCCTCCTTCCTCCAACCATGGAGAGTCTGGGCAAACAAGTGATTCCACACTCGAATATTCAGAGGAGCTTTTTTCATTGCCGTTCCTTGATTTGGGCCTCTCACCAAGCCCGCTTGAAGAGGGACATGAGGAGATGTTGTGCCCTGATTCCCAAACTCATGAGCATCCACAGTATGAAGAAGACGGTGGGGAACGGCAATTTGTGTCTCACGAGGTGGATGATGATGATGAGACACAGTTGCCAATAAGTCAAGGGCAATTAGTGTCTCAAGAGGTTGATGATGAGGATGAGCCACACTTAAGTCAGGTTCTTGTTAGGTCAACATGTCAGGAGGAGGACCAGAGTGAGGAAGTGGAAGAGGAGGTGGTGGACGATGGAATCGCTGACCCAACCTGGTGGCAAGCCGAGCGAGGACAGCAGTACAGAGGGGGAGGGATTCGCAGCACCGCAACATGCTGGAAGAGACAGTGGGGTGGCAAAAGGGAGAAGGCAGGCCACGCCAACCAGGCCCACAACTGTTCCCTGGAGCACCCCCTTGCAGCAATCTCCCTTGCCAAGGGGTAGGTGTTCCGCAGTCTGGCGCTTTTTTGAGGAAAGTGCTGACGATAAAAGAATTGTAATTTGCAACCTGTGCCATACCAAAATGAACAGGGGCGTGAACACTAGCAACCTGACCACCACCAGCATGATCCGCCACATGGCAGCAAAGCACACTAATAGGTTGGCCGAACGCCTGGGTCCATGATTGGTGTCTGCGGGTCACACCACTGCCTCCTCTTCCCCTGTGTTACGTGCTGTCCAAGACACAAGCCCAGATGCCTCCCACCCTGCACCTGGACCTTAGCAAGCACCATCAGCGAGCACGTCCACCTCAGTGTCCCAGCGCAGCGTACAGATGTCCTTACCCCAGGCATTTCAAAGCAATTGCAAATACCCTGCCACCCACCCACAGGCCATAGCACTAAATGCGCAACTTTCCAAATTGCTGGCCCTGGAAATGTTGCCGTTTAGGCTGGTGGACACTGAGGATTTTCGCAGCCTGATGGCGGCGGCTGTCCCTCGTTACACAGTCCCCAGCCGCCACTAATTTTCCCGGTGTGCCGTCCCCGCCTTACACCAGCATGTATCCCGAAACATAACCCGTGCCCTTACCAGCACAGTTACTGGGAAGGTCCTCTTAACTGACACGTGGACAAGTGCTTTTGGTCAGGGACGCTACATTTACCTGACGGCACACTGGGTGAACGTTGTGGAGACTTTGGAGCGAATCGTACCCTGGGATGGCACAGGTGCTACCAGCGCCAAGGATTGCGGGCCCTACTTCCATCCGGATTTCCGCCACTATCTACAGTAGCGGCTGCAACCCCTCCTTCTCTTCCTCCACCTCCTCCTCCACTTCCACTTCCGAATTCTCATCTTGCAGCACCAGTCAGACTCCAGTCAGTAGCTGGAAGCAGTGTAACAGAGAAGTCGGGAAGCGGCAACAGGCTGTGCTGAAACTTATTTGCTTAGGTGACAAACAGCACAACGCCGCAGAGCTGTGGCAGGGCATAAGGGACCAGGCTGAGCTGTGGCTCTCGCCACTAAACCTACAGCCAGGCATGGTTGTGTCTGATAACAGCCGCAACTTGGTGGCAGCTTTGGAGTTTGGCAAGCTCACACAGATCCGATGCCTGGCTCACGTCTTCAAATTAGTGGTTCAGCGGTTTCTCAAAACCCACCCCAATTTGCCTGAGCTACTGGTGAAGGTGCGCCGCCTGTGTGCCCATTTCCGAAATTCACCTACAGCTTCCGCCGGTCTGGCAACGCTGCAGCAGCGCTTGCACTTACCAGCTCACCGACTGCTGTGGGACCTGAGCACGCGCTGGAACTCCACGTTCCACATGTTGGGCAGGCTTTGTGAGCAGCAGAAGGCAGTAGTGGAATACCAGTTGCAACACGGTCATTGCCTTTCCAGTCAGCTTCCGCTCTTCAAAAGCGATGAGTGGGCATGGATGTCTGACCTCTGTGAGGTTTTACGCAACTTTGATGAATCTACATAGATGGTGAGCGGCTATAGTGCTATTATCAACAGAACCATCCCACTTCTGTGTCTACTGAAACGCTCACTGCTCACAATAAAGGTGAATGCTTTGCATGTGGAAGAGGTGGAAATGGGGTAAGACATTACACAGGGTGATAGCCAGACCACCCTCAGTTCGTCTTCTCAGCGCGAATTGGAGGAGGAGGACAAGGAGGAGCAGGAGATGGTTGCCCCTGCTACATAGGGTAGTACCAATAGCAGGTTTACTCCATCTCTTCGGCGTGGATGGGTCGAAGAGGAGGAAGAGGATGAGGAGATTGAGAGTCATCCTCCTGGTGAGGAGATCGAAGCCTTGTTTGTTGGGACTCTGGCACACATGGCTGACTTCATGCTATGCTGCCTTTCCCGTGACCCTCGCGTTATACACATTTTAGCCAACACCCATTACTGGTTGTTCACCCTTCTTGACCCCCGCTACAAAGAGAACTTCTAATCTCTTATTCCTGTGGTGCAGAGGACTGGCAAAATAGTGCAATACCAGAAGGCCCTTGTGGAAATTGCTCCAAAAA